>WOXC01010098.1:0-221690 GCA_011680675.1 Gymnobelideus leadbeateri | reverse complement strand
GTCACTAAATAAACCTTGAGACCTAGGCACTACTACACTTCCCTCAAGCAAACCAACTCCATAAAATTCAGCACTAAATTGTATTGGATGAGTCTGAATTCCATCACCTTATTGACTGTCCAAACTTGTGCCCCTTTTCTTTTTGAGGTCCTCCTTGACTAAGGACTTACTCAACAAGGAAAAGCCAGGAAACTACCACCACTAGCTTGAATCTGTCAACGGTTTGTTGCAAATTTGTAAATAAGCCACAACATTCAGAACCATTAGAAGGTTTGAGTGTCTACGAATCAGTGCAAAAACAACAGATTTTCATTAAGTGATAATTATATGCAAGGTACTGTGCTAGGCTATTGGGATCCATTGCTGGTACTAAAAAGGGCTGTGTAGAAGATTTTAAATTTACTTTTATTTTAGTTGAATTTTCTCTCTCCTAAATCATTCTCCCCACTGTCACATTGAGAAAGCAGCAAGAAAATAAAGCCCATAAAAAAATACATAGTCAAGCAAAATGAATTCTTTTTCTTTAAACAAATACTTTATTAACTTCTGTTTTACATCATTCATTTCAGCCAGATTTTGAGTTACAATCATTTTCCCCCCATTATTCCCCCACCCAACCTCCCAGAATAGCAATCCCACAAGATATCGCTTCCTCCAATCTGCTCTCTCCCATACCTTCTCCCATACCCCCATCGACTTTTCCATTAGAGGAAGATGAATCTTCGCATCCCAATGCCTGCACATCTTATCTCCCAATTACAAGCAAAAGAGTATTAATAATAGTATTTATATATATTTGAAACATTTAATGTTACGAACTCGAATTTCAGATCCATTTCCTTCCTCCCTTGTCACCCATTCCCTCTTGGGATATAAATAATTCATTATATGTTGTACATGTCTAGCTATGCAAAACATTATCATAGTAGATATATTGTACAAGGCTGCTTATAATACACCCCACTCATTACACCAGGTCCATTCCACATGATCCTGCTCCACTCTCCAATAGTGGTACCCAACCTCCTCACCCCAGGATGCCTCACATCCATCATCCACTACTCTATCTTCTATCTGGGTTGAGATATCCATTTAGCATGTATGTCATTACTTCTCCTAAACCAAATTCAATGTGAATGTGGTTTTGCCTTTTCAGCCTTCCTTATTCTCCACACCCTCACACCCACTTCTACATGAGATAGTTTACCCTACCCTGTCTCTCCCCATCTCCTCTTGCCACTTTCCTCTCTCACCTCATAATTTCACCCCTTGAGTATCCTCCCTTCCCAACAAATTCAACCTATGCCCTCTATCCATATATAACTGTAACCATATACACACACATTCACATATGTATTCATATGACCACACACACTTCTTCCATTATTTTCATAGTGATAAAGATATCATCAGTCACAGTTATTGCTTTTCCATATAGGAATGTAAATAGTTCAACTTTGATAAGTTCCTTTTGATTTCTTTTCCCTGATTACCTTCTCAGGCATCTCTTACTTCTTGCTTCTGGATGTCAAATTTTCTATTCAACTCTGGTTTTTTCCTCAAGAATGCTTGAAAGTCCTCTATTCCACTGAATGACCATATTTTCCCCTGAAACAAAATGCTCAGTTTTGCTGGGTAGGTGACCCTTGGGTTCATTCCCAGTTCTTTTGCCCTCTGGAATATCATATTCCATGCCCTTCAATCCCTCAGTGTAGAAGCTGCCAGGTCCTGGGCTATTCTGATTGTGTTTCCACAATATTGAAATTGTTTCTTCCTGGCTGCTTGTAGTATTTTCTCCTTGATCTGGGGATTCTGGAACCTGGCTATAATATTCCTGGGAGTTTTCTTTTTGGGATCTTTTTCAGGAGGTGATCTGTGGATTCTTTCAACCTCTATTTTGCCCTCTGGATCTAAAACATCAGGGCAGTTTTCCTTGAGAATTTCTTGAAGGGTGATTTCTAGGTTCTTTCTTTGATCATGGCTTTCAGGTAGTCCAATAATTTTTAAATTGTCTCTCCTGGATCTATTTTCCAGGTCAGTGGTTTTTCCCATGAGATATTTCACATTGCCTTCTAATCTTTCGTTTGTTTGGATCTGCTTAACAGCATCTTGATTTCTCATAAAGTCACTAGCTTCCATTTGCTCCAGTCTAACTCTGAAGGAATGAATCTCCTCAGTGAACTTTTGAGATTCTTTTTCCATCTGGCAAATTCGACTTTTTAAGGCATTCTTCTCCTCATTGCCCTTTTGGGCCTCCTTTGCCATTTGAGTTAGTCTATTTTTTAAGGTGTTGTTTTCCTCAGTCAGGCTGTTGACCCTCATTTCATACTTTTCCTGCATCCTTCTCATTTCTCTTTCCAATTTTTCCTCCACTTCTCTTATTTGATTTTAAAGTCCTTCTTAAGGTCCTCTATGGCCTGCAACCCGCTCATGTTTTCCCCTGGGGCTTTTGGAGCAGGACTTCTGACCTCACAGTCCTTTTCCCGCTCTATGCCCCCAAAATAGGAGTCTAGGGTTGCATTTTTCTGTTTCCTTTGCCTTGGCATGTTGCCACTTAATTACTTGACTTTTGGGCTTGTTGCCACACTATGGCTTTAAGGCCAGATAGAGGAATTTTCGTCCCGAACGTGTGGGGGGCAACTTCCGTTTCTGGCAAGCTGTAAACCCACCCACGACTTCCACCCTAGATCACAATCCAGATCCAGGGAGGTTAAAGCAAGAGCGATTACCCCCCAAGACTGATCGCTGGATCTCCCCACGATTTGTAGGCTGGGAGCCGGAAATGCCTCTGAAAACTACAAAATGGCGTGTCTCCTCAGCAGCTTCTAGCCCCCAGGGGAGGGAGCTGACGCATTCCCCAAATACAGGTCCCAAAGTCCATAGGACACTAACCTCTTACTTTGTCCTAGGCAAGTCTATGTTGATAATTCTGGGGTCGCCACAATTCCTGGTGTTCTGGGGTTCCTCCAGCCGGCTGCTGGCCCTGCCGCCCTGGGGCTAAAACCTCGGCTCACGTGGACCTGGGCTCGGCTCGGCTCCTGCACTCTGCGCGCTGCCGGCTCCCAGACCACTGCGCTGGTCCTTCCTGCAGGGTGCTGGGCTGTCCTCAGCGGGAGGTTAGCTTCTCTGTGTCGTTCTGTGGGTGCTGGGGCTCCAGAAGTTTTTCAGAGTCCTTTTTTACATAGTTTGTGGAGAATCTGGGGGCAGAGAGGCTTGGAAGAGCTGTTTCTACTCTGCCATCTTGGCTCCGCCCCACAAAATGAATTCTTATGTTAATGTTATACACACATACAAGCATGCATATGTGTGTATATGTATACATATACCTATCTACATATATGTGTGTATGCACACACCCACACACACACATACACACCCACACACCCTCTAAGTCTATCACCTCTCCATCTGGAGAGAGGCAGCACATTTCATCACCAGTCCTCTGAAATTCTGTTATCAGAGTTCCTAAGTCTTTCAAAGTTGTTTATTTTTACAATATTATTATTGTACAAATTCTTCTCCTGGTTCTTTTTATTTCATTTTAGATCAGTTCATACAAGTCTTCTCAGATTTCTCTGACACAATCCTCTTCATAATATTACAATAATATTCCATTACATTCATATTCGATAACTTGTTCAATCATTCTCCTACTGATGGGAGTTCAGCCATCCCCATCAATTCTTTGCCACCATGAAAAGAGCTGCTATAAATATTTTTGTACATCTAGGTCTTTTTCTCCTTTCTTTCATCTCTTTGAAATATAGACCTAATGGTAGAATTGTTGACTCAGAGGTTATGCATATTTTAAAAGCTTTTTAGCATAGTTCCAAATTGCTTTCCAGAATGAAACAGTTCACAGCTCCACCAATAGTACATTAATGTACCTGTTTTCCCACAGGCCCTCCAGCATTTGTCATTTTTCTTTTTTGTCAATTTTGCTAATCTGATGGGTGTGAGGTAGTGCTGAGTTGTTTAAATTTGCATTTCTTTAATTATAGGTGATTTAGAGCATTTAAAAATATGTCTATTGATTCCTTGGATTTCTTCCACTGAAAACTGTGCATTCATGTCCAGGGGTCATTTATCAATTGGGTGTGGAAGAATTTGATAAGCCAGCCACAGCTTAAAGCAATAGATTCTTTTGTTTTTCACATTTAAGGGGAAACCACATGATTTAACTAAGGCAGAATTGTGGGAGAGATAGGAAAAACAAGGAAGAACATCAGGGTATACTTTATACCCCTGCCTCAAACTGGGGCAGTAGCTGACACCTCTAAAACTAGAGAAGCATCCCAAGGACCAACACCTCTAAAGCAAGACAGGGAAGTATAGGGAAAGGCCAGGTAGAAGCAGGGATATCATTAGAGAGTTTCTGGCAGAATGGTTTCAGGCTTTCGCAGGAGGAAGGAATCCATAAGGATCTTTCAAGAAGCTGCCACAGAACTCAGTCCAAACTTGCCATTTTGAAGGTGATTCTTGATGTTCACTCCATGTATTAGAGCAACTCAATGAAGCTGAAAAGAAGGAGTATTTATAGGAAGGGAGGAGTTAGATCTCACCCTGGTGGGTCTGATCAGCTTTGCATCTCTGGTGCAACAAGGTCAAGTTAGCTAGGAAACTAGAAGCACAGAAGATTCTGAGCATAGGAGATTCCAGGCATCAGATTTCCCAGAAAAGGATCAGGGTAGGGGGGCCACACAAGGGATGGGAGCCTGTTACCAGAAAGGCAATTTTTAGGGAAAAAAAGAGATTTTTCCAGACTTTCCCCAAAGGCTGCCAGGGAAAAATATGATATAATGGGAGGAATGCTGGATTTGGAGTCCAGCAAGATCTGACTTGAAACCCTACCTCTGATCCAGAGCTGTCTGACCATGAGCAAGGCATGTGATTTCTCTTTGCCTCAGTTTTTTCATCTGTAAAAGAGATATAGTGCTTATGTTACCCACTTTACAGGTTTATTATGAGGCTAAAATGAGAGGATATGCATAAACCATTTTCTTTTCTTTCTTTCTTTCTTTCTTTCTTTCTTTCTTTCTTTCTTTCTTTCTTTCTTTCTTTAGGCAATCGAGGCTAAGTGTCACACAGCTAGAAAGTCTCTGAGACCAAATTTGAACCCAGGTCCTCCTGACTCTACTACCTAGGTGCCCCCATAAATCACTTTCTAAAGCTTAAGGTGCTATATAAATATTAGATATTAGGATTAAGTGAATATTTGAAGGGATTGTAGATTCATTTATGTAGTACAATATCCCACTAGAATTTGTTTATGAGAGATTAGTTCAAGTCTATTAGCAGAAGCATCTAAGCAGTGCTGGACCTGAAGTCAGGAAAACCTGAATTAAAATCCAGCCTCAGATACTTACTAACTGTGTGACCTTGGCCAAGTCACTTGACCTCTATTTTCCTCAGTTTCCTCAACAGTAAAATGAGGATAACAGGAGCACCTACCTCCTGGTGCTTTTGTGAGAATCAAATGATAGCATTTAGCACAGTACCTGGCACACAGTAGGTATTTAATAGATGTTTGTTTCAAACCCCCCCTTTTTTTTTTGCTTTTTGGAGGTCAATTGGGGTTAAATGACTTGCCCAAGGTCACATGGCTAGATTTTTGTGTTAAGTGTCTGAGGCTGGATCTGAACCCAGGTCCTCCTGACTCCAGGGCTGGTGCTCTATCCACTGCACCACCTAGCCACCCCTGTTTCCACCCTTCTTAACAAGCCTTAACTCTCTCTTAAATTTGTTCTAATTAAGAAAAATCCAAACAAATTTCAATGTCTCCCTATTGTTTCTTAGATATAATAGAAACTAATTAAATGATCATTTTTAAAGAAGCTAGGTAGCATAGGGGATAGACTATGGAACTTTGAATCAGGAAGACCCAAGTTTAAATCCTCCTTCAGACACTTTTTATATGACACTGGGAAAGTAATTTCTCTATGTCATTGGTTTCTTCATAAGTTAAAAATAAGGACAATAATAACACCAACTTCACAGGGTTGTTGTAAGGATTAAGCAATAAAGCATATGTCAAATGCTTTGCAAATCTTAAAGCTTTGCAGAAATGCTAACTAGCTATAATGATTATTATTAAAGCTCTTCACAGCCTTCGTCTGACCTACCTTTCCCAACTTGTTTCATTTTCCTCCCTATCATACACTCTATGTTCCTGCCAAACTAGTCCCCTAGAGACTCACAGTACTTGCCAGTCCAAAGGAATCTCCATGTGTTCTAGAATCTTGTCCCTCCTTTCCTTAGAGGAGGCTTTTCTCCATGCCTGGAATTCTCACTCTGTTCTCACCTCAGCCTCTTAGAATCCCTAGCTTGTCTCAAGGTTTATTTTAATTGCCACCTCCTATGGATACTTTTCCTTTTTCCTCTAATTGTTAATATTTCCCTCTTTCCCCAAATGACTTTGTGCTTATTTATCTGAATTCATATAGTATCCTCTCAACAGAATGAAAGATCCTTGGTCACATGAGCAGCAAGATGGTAGACTAGACATTCACTCTGATCTCCATGACTCCCTCCAACTTCTCCAAAACAGCTATGCAACAAAGATAATGAAACTTCAGTTGTCTTCATGCTCTAGGACACTGGGAATTCAAAAGAAAGTAAAAAATGCAGAAAGCCATGAACTAACTAACTAACTAACTCACTAACCCTGAGCTCATTCAACACCCCTTTCCCACCTCTCATACTACTGCATGGCAGACCTAAGGACCCAACACAGGCTTAAAACAAAATACATCCTCACAGCCACTCCCCACTTCCAATGCCTTGGAGACCTAAGTTCCAGGGTGTAAGAGTTTTTCTAACTGCCCATAACATTAGTATGCAAAGCTAATTGTCTGCCAGTGCTGGGCACATAATCCTGTAGCACCAGTAAAGACAGTATTAGGGCTGACAACACTATGGCATTAGTGAGAAAGAGTCTCTCTGAAGGCCAGGGAACTAAGGAACAGAAGGACAAGGTCTGTGATTGTGAAAAGGGGGCTTTTTAGCACTGCACTAAGCCAGAGAGAAAAAGCACAGCATCCAAGCTGGGGCCAGTTCTAACCATCCAGAAACCACTAGGGACAGAGACCTAGGATGATGAACAGTGAATTGTCAAGAATGGGATGAGACTGAGACCCTTTAAGATCTAGCTCCCTCAAAGGGGACGGAGTCAGAAAATGAATAGGAGAAAATGGGGAAGGGGAAGGGAGGAAGTCTGAAATTACCAAAGATCTTTGAGATAAGAAAACTCAAAGACCTCGAAGATGAGCAAATAAATTGGGGAAAATATTAACCGCAGAAGGAAATATGGCCTCCAGATATAGTAAACAAGTTCAGGCATCTATGAATAAATATTGCAAAATAAAGGAAAATGATCTAATAGTTGATGAGACAGAGGACCCTGTGGAATCTGAGAAGGGCGCTGAACCACAGTTTGCTCTTCCTTAGTGATTTAATGGAGGTATGAAAATGACGAGAATAGAATTTATGGCCTGCACAGCAAAAACAGAGCAGAATAGGAAAACCAGAATCTGTGAAGGCAAGTCTTACCAAAGAAATAAAAGAGAGAACAGTAGACTACAGATGCAAACATACAGAAGTGAAGGACAATGCAGAAGAAGAAAACCAAAAAACAATATCGTTAAAAGAAATATGTTCACTGTGTAAGCAAAACATACTGACCTTGAAGGTAGGCTATGCATAGAGAACCTAAAGATCAGAAGTCTTCCAGAAGAATACACTAGGACAAAAAAACTTAATACCATAATGCAGGAACTAAAAGAACAACCTAGAACTTCTGAGCAGAGGAAATGAAGCACCAATAGAAAGAATACACATATCACCTCCAGGAAAAACCCAATGCTGAGAACATCAAAAGACATAGATTTTAGATTCAACAATTCAATTCAGAAATACATTCTGCAAGATACTAGGGGAATTCAAATAATTCAAGACCCCCCAGAAAACTTAAGAGGGAATGGAAAAATGAGTTCTGAGGAGTAGGAGAGCTCAGGATGAAGTCCAGAGTGACTTACCTTAGAAGTCTGAACTAAACTATACATGAAAACAGATGGACTTTCAACAATAAAGAGGAGTTCGAATGATTTTTTTGAAAGAGAATCAGACCCAAAGAGATTATTTGCTCCCAAGCAACAGAAGTTCAGGGAAAGTGAATAAATGAAACAGCTAAGGACAATAATATGAATAGAGTGATAGCAAGAGACTAATAAGAAAGTTTTTTCTAAAATGCATTCAAAGAGATAGGGGAGAGAAGGCAGAAGTCCAGTGGAGGTAATAGTGAAAAGGCAGGCATGACACGTTATGGACAAAACTTGGTTACACCCTGCCTATAGGTGAATCATTTTGTGTGTTTGTGTGTTTGTGTGTGTAACTACATTACAATATGGGAGTGCACATAAAAGGGGAAAGGAGATTATAGAGAGAGGAATATGTGATATTTCTTGGTTTGTATAAGAGCTATCAGTGAGGAAAAGGTGACTCTTGTCATCTTAGAAAGAAAGGAGTGAACAGGGGAATGGGTGAGGAGGAGAAAGGGAGAGCAGTTGAAAAGGAAGGGAAAGTAGGTCTTGCTTTCAAGGAGTTCTCACTGATAAAGGTTCCTTTCTGTGAATAGAGACAGTCTATGAAGACAGACAGGGACCTTGTGTGGGTATGATCTAGAGAATTTGGGACTTGAAAAGTCAACTCATCATACTTCAGGAAGGAGGGAATTAGAAATCCTAGGGCAACTGGCACTTGGGGAAGAAGGAAAACATCCACTCAAAGAGGAGATTTAGGGGCAATTAGTGAAAGGAAAGTAATCAGAGGAGGGTAGAGATCAATGATGGTCTGCAAAATCAGAGTCCTGGTGGGAGAGAGGCCCTAACAAGGAGCAGTGTCCTCTCATACACCTACTCTGATTGGTTTTCTTCTGGGAATGAGAAACAATGGAAAAGGGGGAATCATGGGGCAAGTTCTAAAAGGCAGTGGCAGAAACAGGCTACAGGGAGAGCTTAGAAAAAAATACCTTGGAAGCTTTGCTTGAATGAGGAATAGAAAGAGACCCTTGATATTTTATTATTGGAGTTGTGAATCAGAGAATAAGATATTAGAATGAGAGGATGGATAATTAGAGTGAAAGGAATCCTTCTTGGAAAAAGGTGCAAAAATGAAAATTTGAAAACTATCTAGTTCTATTTACATATGAGAAAGGCTAAGTCTGATAAACTGAGAAGAAAAAAAATAGAGGAAGAATTATATAGACAGATAAAATCAGGATGGAAAAAGGAAATAAAACATCAAAATTATAGGAGTAACAAAAAAGATCGGGGGTGAGGGAGAGAAAGTCAGTGGGAGTAGGGACACCTTAAAAAAATTTAAGGGAGGGGGGGCAGAGTCTAGATGGTAGAGTAGAAACAGCACTTCCATGAAGCTCCAGCCCACACCACTTCAAAATTATGTAAAAGGGGGACTATGAACTACCTCTGGAGCTCCAGAACCCACAAAATGACACAGAGAAGCTAACTTCCCACTGAGAACAGTTCTGAAGCCTGGCAGGGAACGGCCAGCACAGAGCTCTGGGAGCCGAGCCCAGGCCCACATGAGTTGAGGTTTTAGCCTGAGGGCAGCCACACCAGCAGGAGGCTGGAGGGAATCTCAGAACACCAGCAGCTGTAGAGTTTCCAGAATTATCAACACATAGATGCCTAGGACAAAGCGAGAGGTCAGTGCCCTATGGACTTTGGGACTGGTTCAGAGAATGCGTCAGCTTCTTCCCCTGGGGGTAAGAAGCAGCTGAGGAGCTGACACAGCTTGCACCACATTGCCGAATTGCAGCTTCAGCTCTTGGCCTGAGAACTATAGGGGGATCCGCCAATCAGTCTGGGGGGTAAGCACTCTTGCTTTATCCTTCTTGGATCTGGATTGTGGTCTGGGGTGGAGGTCTTGGGGTGTGTGACCAGCTTCCCAGTGTGTATGGGGGCTTCACAGAGGCCACCCAAATAATACCTCTGAAAGTTGAGAAAATCCCGTTTTGGGACAGAAGTTCCCCTGGCTGGTGGCAAAGTCCTACTGTGACAACAAGCCCAAAAGTCAAGTAAGTGAGTGGCAACATGCCTAGGAAAAGGAAATAAAATAAACAGAAAAATTCAACATTAGACTCCTATTTTGGGGGCAAAGAGGATCAAAGCATGGAACAGGAGGAGGACTGGGAGGTCAGAACTCTTGTACCAAAAGCCCCAAATGAAAATATGAGTTGGCAACAGGCCATAGAGGACCTTAAGAAGCAGATAAGAGAAGTGGGGGAAAATTGGGAAGAGAAATGAGAAAGATGTAAGAAAAGTATGAAATGAGAGTCAACAGCCTGACTGAGGAAAATAACACATTAAAAAATAGACTAACTCAAATGGCAAAAGGGGCTCAAAAAGGCAATGAGGAGAAGAATGCCTTAAGAAGCCGAATTTACCAGATGAAAAAAGAATCTCAAAAGCTCACTGAGGAAAATCATTCCTTCAGAATTAGACTGGAGCAAATGGAAGCTAGTGACTTTATGAGAAATCAAGATGCTATTAAGCAGATCCAAACAAATGAAAGAATAGAAGGCGGGGGCTCACTTTGAGAAGTGTTGTGTGATTTGACCAGATGAGACTCTGGGAAGATGTTGTTGAGAGCCCCCCGGCTTTGAAAACCCAGATGTTGATGCTTCCCTCTCTGTTAACTGTGATTTGGTATTGATATAATGGTTGGACAGTTTGGAAGCCTGTCTGTGTGATCTGTAAGTGCTGTAACTCTGAAGTTCGGGTTGCTGACCTTTTTCCCCTGAACTAGGTAAATGGTATATGTTTATATTATTAAAGTGTGCTTGTTAACTAATTTTGATTAACTTTCCTTTTGAAAAGCAGATCTAAGAACCTGTATTGGCAGCTAACCTGGGGATATTGGGGTGCTTGCTGCTATAAAATGGCGACGAGGGATGGGATCTGCTGAGTAAAAGGAAAGTATGGGGGCTGGGATTGTCTGTTTCCCAGTTGTGGTAGCTGTGATTCTGTGGAGCCATGGAGCAGGAGAGAGGAATGGCCTGCATGCTGACTTTACTGAGCTGAGAGCAGGAATGGTGAGCTGCCTGCATGGAGACCTGTGCAGAAGCCTGGAGCCTCTGCCTTCTGCTGGAGGAGAAGGAACCCAGGAGTTTGGAGTTCAGCCACAGGACAAGATAAGGACTGTGTGGCAAAGCAGGGGCACTGAAAGTGTTTCCTTGCTGCATCCACAGTTTGGGAACCAGGGGGGATGGACTTGTGACTATGGTGGGTGGGGTGAAGTACCATGGACCCCCAAGGAACCCACCTTTGGTTTTGTTGCCCAGCTCCCTCTCTGGACTTGGAAGCAGGGGCTGGAGCAGTGTTTTGGGAAGGACACGCCCCTCCTCCCAAGAGAACTTTATGTGATAATGCTTTGTATTTTGTGAATTGATATGAAAATGCAATGTACTTTGTTTAAGGCCCAGTGGCCACTTTGGTAACTTTAGATGTACGTAAAATATGACTTAAAAGATGGTTAGTGCTAATTGAAATGTAAAATGTCTATGCTATGGGCATACTTAGTAAGACTTTACTGAATAAGTGAGTAATTGTACTTTGAGATATTGTTACAGATAAGAGATTAATTTGAGTTAATCAAAACTTTGCCCCACCAGTGGAAGACTTGTACTTTGAAAACTGATGTAACTGATTGAGTTAACTTAAGAGTGACTATTTTTTGATTTTACTGATAAGTGACTGAGTTAACATTTGCCCCATGAGTGGAAGTCTTGGACTGTTGTGTTTTGAGATTATATCCTGATTTTCTTTTGTACCTGGAAAATGTGACCTAAGAGATGTTTAGTGCTAATTCAAATGTAAATTGTGTATGCTATGGTCATGAAAGATCTTGGGGCCGAATGTAATGGAAATGCAGATTTAAAGATCTTCCCTGCCCCTAGCTTAAGTGCACCTGGAACCTGTGGGGGGAGGCTTGTTTTTCAGGAAAGCCCACACCTTGATACTTTGTGATTGGGCAGTGGGTCCAGAAGGTTGTTACATTCTCTGAGCCAGGAGAAGGCTATATAAACCCTGAGGAGAGGCTTTGCTTTGGGGCTCACTTTGAGAAGTGTTGTGTGATTTGACCAGATGAGACTCTGGGAAGCCGTTGTTGAGAGCCTCCCGGCTTTGAAAACCCAGATTTTGATGCTTCCCTCTCTGTTAACTGTGATTTGGTATTGATATAATGGTTGGACAGTTTGGAAGCCTGTCTGTGTGATCTGTAAGTTCTGTAACTCTGAAGTTTGGGGTGCTGACCTTTTCCCCCGAACTAGGTAATGTATGTTTGTTTGATTAAAGTAAGCTTGTTAACCGCCCCCCCCCCAAAAAAAAAGAATAGAAGGCAATGTGAAATATCTCATGGGAAAAACCACTGACCTGAAAAATAGATCCAGGAGAGACAATCTAAAAATTATTGGGCTACCTGAAAACCATGATCAAAGAAAGAATCTAGAAACCATCCTTCAAGAAATTCTCAAGGAAAATTGTCCTGATGTTTTAGAACCAGAGGGCAAAATGGAGGTTGAAAGACTCCACCAATCACCTACTGAAAAAGATCCCAAAAAGAAAACTCCTAGGAATATTGTAGCCAGGTTCCAGAATTCCCAGATCAAGGAGAGAATATTACAAGCATCTAGGAAGAAATTTAATTTCAATATTGTGGAAACACAATAAGGATAACTCAGGATCTGGCAGCTTCTACACTGAGGGATGGAAGGGCATGGAATATGATATTCCAGAGGTCAAAAGAGCTGGGATTAAAACCAAGAATCATCTGTCCAGCAAAACGGAGTATCATGTTTCAGGGGAAAATTTGGTCATTCAGTGCAATAGAGGACATTCAAGCATTCTTGAGGAAAAAACCAGAGTTGAATAGAAAATTTGACATTCAGATACAAGAAGCAAGAGATGCTCAAGAAGGTAAACAGGGAAAAGAAATTACTATGAACTCATCAGAGTTGAACTATTTACATTCCTACATGGAAAAACAATAACTATAACTGATGAAACTTTTCTCAGTATGAAAATAGTTGAAGAAGGGTATATGGGCATATGAATACATATGTGAATGTGTGTATATATGTTTTCAGGTATATATAGATGGAGGACACAGGTCAAATTCTATAGGAAGGGATGATACTTAAAAGGTGAGTTTAAGAGGTGAGAGAGTAATGTGGTGAGGGGGAATGGGGAGAGACAATTGGGTGAACTGTCTCATGTAGAGGAGGCAGGGGGAGGTGGTTGCAGTGAAGGGGAGGAACAGGAAGGCAAAAAGGCAAAACCTTATTCTCATTGAATTTGGACCAGGGAGAGAATGACATGCATACTAAATAGGATGTCCCACCCTACAGGAGCATGGGGGGAAGGGTGTGGGGGAAGGTGGTGGAGGGGAGGGTGGGCTGGGGGGGAGGGAAATTGGAAGCACTCACTTTTGAAAAGGGACAGGATCAAGGTGGAGAGTGGACCAGGTGGAAGGTGGGATGGGAGGGAGGGAAATATAGTCAGTCTTTTACAATATTTCTACTATGGTAATGTTTCGTATAGCTACACATGTACAGTATATACTGAATTGCTTATCTTCCTTTTAAAATCAAATTAAAAATATATATAAATACTATGATTAATACGATTTTGCATATAATTGGGAGATATGATGTGCAGGCAATGGGTTGCAGGGATTCACCTTGCCCTACTTGAAAAGTCAAAGGGGGTATGGTAGAAGAGATGGGAAAGAGCAGATTGATTGAGGGGATATCCTGTATGACTGTTATTCTGGGGTGGTGGGTAGGGGAAAAATTGTAACTCAAAATCTGGCAGAAATGAATGATGTAAACCAGAAGTTAATAAAGCATTTGGAAAAAAAGAGTTTAAGGGAAAGGAACTGAAGAAACATAATTCTATGTTTATAGTAGAAGATGATAAAAATAATAACTTGAAAAATATTAGAGAAAGATGGAGGAAAAATAACCCTATCTCTAATAACTTTGAATGTAAATGGATTAAACAATCCAATAAAATTAAAATGTGTGACAGATTGGGAAAGAAAACAAAACCCATAAACTATTACTTATGAAAAACATGAATAAAAACAAAAGACTCACAAAATAAAAATGAAGGAATGGAAAAAAATTACTATGGATCAAATGAATTCAAAAAGGATGAACTGTGCTTATGCTATATGAAAAAGCAAAAACATTCAAATAAATTTAAAATCTAATAAGAAATAAACATATGCTCTAAATTTCTCAATATCTAAATTCACAAAGAAAACATTATCTGAGTTACAAGAAAACATAGAGAGTAGCACAGGAAACTTCAGTATCCCTCTCCCAGTTTCAGATAACTCTAACATAAAAATAAACAAAGGTAAAATATGGAATAGAATTAATTGCTCGAGAAGTTAGATTTAAAAGATATGACATTTTCTGAGACAGCAAAAGAATATATGTATTTCTCAGTACCACATGGAACTTTTACAAAAACTGGCCATGTAACAGAGCACATATTGCAAATGAATATAAAAAGGCAGAAATAGTTAATGCATCTTTAATATACCATATTACAATAAACATAGTAATTGGTTTAGGGACAAAAACAAAAGATACAGACGTAATTAAAGACTTAACAATGAATCCTAAATAATGAGTGAGTCAAAGAACAAATAATCATAGAAAAAATAAATAGCTAATGTAAAAGAAAATGATAATGATGAAAAACAAACTACAATTTCTGTGATACAGCTAAGAGTCTTCAGAGGAAAAAAATATTATTCTTATGAAAACACATCAATAAAAAAGAGGACTAATGAATTAAATATGCATTTAAAGATATAAGGTGCGGGCAGAGCCAAGATGGAGGAGTAGAAACAGCTCATCCAAGCCACTCTGCCCCCAGATTCCCCCCAAACTATGTAAAAGGGGACTCTGAACAACTTCTGGAGCCCCAGCACCCACAGAATGACACAGAGAAGCTAACTTCCCTCTGAGGACAGCCCAGCAGCCCTGCAGGAAGGACCAGCGCAGCAGTCTGGGAGCCGGCAGCGCACAGAGAGCAGAGGGCGGGAAGCCGAGCTGAGCTGGAGCCGAGGTCCCCGTGAGCCGAGGTTTTAGCCCCAGGGCAGCAGGGCCAACAGCCGGCTGGAGGAACCCCAGAACACCAGCAGCTGTGGCGACTCCAGAGTTATCAACATAGACATGCCTAGGACAAAGTAAGAGGTTAGTGTCCTATGGACTTTGGGACCAGTAATTGGGGAATGCATCGGCTCCCTCCCCTGGGGGCTAGAAGCCACTGAGGAGACATGCCATTTTGTAGTTTTCAGAGGCAGCTCCAGCTCTTGGCCTGCAAATTATAGGGAGATCCAGTGATCAGTCTTGGGGGGGTAATCACTCTTGATTTAACCTCCCTGGATCTGGATTGTGATCTAGGGTGGAAGTGGTGGGTGGGTTTACAGCTTGCCAGAAACGGAAGTTGCCCCCCACACGTTCGGGACGAAAATTCCTCTAGCTGGCCTTAAAGCCATAGTGTGGCAACAAGCCCAAAAGTCAAGTAATTAAGTGGCAACATGCCAAGGCAAAGGAAACAGAAAAATGCAACCCTAGACTCCTATTTTGGGGGCATAGAGCGGGAAAAGGACTGTGAGGTCAGAAGTCATGCTCCAAAAGCCCCAGGGGAAAATATGAGTGGGTTGCAGGCCATAGAGGACCTTAAGAAGGACTTTAAAAATCAAATAAGGGAAGTGGAGGAAAAATTGGAAAGAGAAATGAGAAGGATGCAGGAAAAGTATGAAATGAGGGTGAACAGCCTGAGGTAAACAACACCTTAAAAAATAGACTAACTCAAATGGCAAAAGAGGCCCAAAAGGGCAATGAGGAGAAGAATGCCTTAAAAAGTCGAATTTGCCAGATGGAAAAAGAATCTCAAAAGTTCACTGAGGAGAGTCATTCCTTCAGAGTTAGACTGGAGCAAATGGAAGCTAATGTCTTTATGAGAAATCAAGATGCTGTTAAGCAGATCCAAACAAAGGAAAGAGTAGAAGGCAATGTGAAATATCTCATGGGAAAAACCACTGACCTGGAAAATAGATCAAGGAGAGACAATTTAAAAATTATTGGACTACCTGAAAGCCATGATCAAAGAAAGAACCTAGAAATCACGCTTCAAGAAATTCTCAAGGAAAATTGCCCTGATGTTTTAGATCCAGAGGGCAAAATAGAGGTTGAAAGAATCCACAGATCACCTCCTGAAAAAGATCCCAAAAAGAAAACTCCCAGGAATATTATAGCCAGGTTCCAGAATCCCCAGATCAAGGAGAAAATACTACAAGTATCCAGGAAGAAACAATTTCAATATTGTGGAAACACAATCAGAATAGCCCAAGACCTGGCAGCTTCTACACTGAGGGATCGAAGGGCATGGAATATGATATTCCAGAGGGCAAAAGAACTGGGAATGAACCCAAGGGTCACCTACCCAGCAAAAATGAGTATTTTGTTTCAGGGGAAAATATGGTCATTCAGTGGAATAGAGGACTTTCAAGCATTCTTGAGGAAAAACCAGAATTGAATAGAAAATTTGACATCCAGACACAAGAAGCAAGAGATGCCTGAGAAGGTAATCAGGGAAAAGAAATCAAAAGGAAATTATCAAAGTTGGACTATTTACATTCCTATATGGAAAAGCAATAACCGTGACTGATGATATCTTTCTCACTATGAAAACAATGGAAGAAGGGTGTGTGGTCATATGAATACATATATGAATGTGTGTGTATATGGTTACAGTTATATATGGATAGAGGGCATAGGTTGAATTTGTTGGGAAGGGAGAATACTCAAGGGATGAAATTATGAGGTGAAAGAGGAAAGTGGCAAGAGGAGATGGGGAGAGACAGGGTAGGGTAAACTATCTCATGTAGAAGAAGCAAGGGGAAGTGGTTGCAAGGGAGGAGGAGAATAGGAAGGCAAAAAAGGCAAAACCACATTCTCATTGAATTAGGTTCAGGGAGAGAATGACATACATACTAAATGGGATATCTCAACCTGCAGCAGAAAAGGGGAAGGGGGATGAGAGGAGGGATGATGGATGGGAGGGTATCCTTGGGTGGAGGGGAGGTTGGAAGTATCCACTATAGAAGAAGGACAGGATCATGTAGGGAATGGACCAGGTGGGGGGTGGGATGAGTGGAAGGGAATTATAGGCAGCCTTGTACAATATATCTACTATGATAATGTTTTGCATAGCTACACATGTACAACACATCCTGAATTACTTATCTCCCCAGAGGGAATGGGTGACAAGGGAGGAAGGAAATGGATCTGAAATTCGAGGTCTTAACATTAAATGTTTCAAATATATATAAATACTATTATTAATAAAAATATGCATTTAAAGAGTTAGAAAGTCAACAAATAAACCTAAAATAAGAATAAAAGAGAATATATTGATGATTAGAGGGAAATAAATAAATAGGAAACAAAAAAATCATAGAAATGCTAAATAAAACTAAACGCTAGTTCTTTGAAAAGACTTACAAAATTGATAAACTCTAATTGAATAAAAAGAAAAGAGTAGAAAAATCAAACCATTAAAATAGTAAATGAGGAAATTGAAAACACAGTCAACCCAGAAGAAATAAAAAGAATTATCGAAAGATATTTTGTGTGGTTAAATGCTAACAAAACAGAGAACACAAAAGAAATAGAGGAATACCTTCAAAAATATAATATACCCAAATTGTCAGAAGACCAGATATAGATCTTAAGTAACAAATTTCCAAAAATGAAATAGATTCTGCTGTAAAGGAATTACCAAAGGGGTAAAAAAACCTTCTGGTGCTAATGGATTCACACGAGAAATCTATTAAAATTTTAAAGAAAAATTAGTGTTCCCACTTTACAAATTATTCTAAAAATTGAGAAAGTACATTACCAGAATATTTTTATGAGACAGATATATCCCTAATACCTAAACCTGGGAAAGCTAAAAACACAGAAAGAAAACTATGGGCCAATATCCTTTATGATAATTAACTCAAAAATTTTAAATAAAATCCTGTCCAACAGACTATAAGAATTTATCCAAGAAATCATTCATGATTATCAAGTGGGATTTATACCATTGATGCAAGGATGGTTCAATATTAGGAAAATAATTATCATAATCATATTATAAGCCAAAACACTGCAAATCACACAATCATCTTATTAGATACAGAAAAAGTCTTTGACAAAGTATAACCTAATAGTCCACAAAGCATAGGCATAGAAGGACCCTTTTAATATCAAAAAGTCTTTGTCTTAAGCCAAAAGTAAGCATCATATGCATCAGGAATATGCTCAGCCTTTTCCAATAAATAGAGAGTGAAGTCCTTTGGGTTTTCTAATGACCATCAGACCTCAAATCAAATAGAACCTGAGAGAGGGGACAGAGAGAAATTTAGACATGGTCTTCATCAATTTTTTTATTTAATTGAGGAAGGTACTGAAGTTTAGATGGGTAAAATGATTCACCCACAGTCACATATAAGCAAAACACTTCTGTACCAATGAATGGCTGTCTGCAATTCCTAAATAGATTCCTTTAGATAAAATGGAAGAGATAATATATTAAGTATTAGCAGTCATTCACACTTTGGTGTGAATGAATATCAGAGCCTTTCTTGAGTGAAGCATTTAGGAAAAGAGAGAAAATTTGAGGGCACTGGTCACCTTGGGGTGGAGGTATACCATAGAGGTGAGAAAAAGTCTCAGAAAGAGGAAACACAAAAGTTTTACATACTTCAAAATTCTTTCCTAGAATATAAACATTTATAAATATAAATGCAATGGAATGCATCTTGAGTAATTTTTGTCTGTTTCAGGCAGTTAACCTCCACACCACTGTTCCTATGTTGGTTGAGTTAGAGTTGATTTCTTCTCATTCCTATGTTATGAAGATAACAGGGGGCTGAAGAAAGCTTAGAAGTTATAACAGAAGTTGCTGCAAGCCAAGGAAGATGGACAGTAATTGATCTGCACCTGAAAATTCACAGTCAAGACATCTGAATTTGCTTAGTGGCTTGCTATTTGACCTTTGGCAATGTGCCTAATCTCCCTGCTTTTTATTTGTAGCTTGTGGAAAATTACTATATCTTCTGTCACAAATACATTTTAAAGAATGATAAAATATTTTAAAAACTTATATACTTAGAAAGTAGATTGTTTACAATTGGGATACTGTAATATTCTACTATTTCTATGATCTTATCCAATGAGAGGATTCTCTCCCATGATGCAAATCCAACCCAATCATGCCTGATCATCTGTGCATGATACTGCTTTATTTCCTCTCATTAGTTTACCATAGGGCAGGTCAATCCAATGTACCAGGGATTATTCTCAGTGCTCTTGACATTGCAAGGATACCAATGAAACACACATCATACTGCCAATGATTTGCTCTGTGAAGTTTGTATTCAGTCAAAGGACCACACGTGAGGACCTAGAGGGCCACATGTGGCCTGGAGGCCTCATGTTCCCTCCCCGCCTGGCTAACCTTACCCCTCGCTCGAGCTAGCTCAGGGATTCTAAATTTAGGATTCATGAACTTGTTTTCAAAATATTTTGACAAAAGTACTTCAATGTAATTGGTTTCTTTTATAGTTCTATGTATCTTCTTTCATACCTTTAAACACATTTTTAAGCCCATTCTGAGAAGGTATCCAAAGACTTCAACCTTCCAAGAAGTCAATGATGAAAAAAAGGTTAAGAATCCCTGCCCCTGATTTAAACTTGCTGGTTTTTCTTTTAAGTCAGATTGGCACCTATAGACAAATTGTAATGATCATGGTCTAGTTGCTACAGTAAATGTAGTGATTCTACAGTTCTGGAGCAGAAGGAAAGGCTTTGCTTTGAAAATTCTTATAATTTGACTATTCAGTTGTTGTTTGACCAGTTAATTATATAACATGACATGTCAGGAATGTTATTCCTCTCCACCTCTCCCCCCTAACTTCTCCCATTTTTTTTTGCTACAAGTCTGTGATGATTGAGATCTCAAAGTGCAGAATAAAGAAGGGGTGTGGAATGCTGGCTTCCTGCTGTCTTAGAGGTGGAATAGAAGTGAGAGTCTAAGCAGCTCTGCCCAGGGAAAGCAGCAGCAGGTTGGGCTGGACTACCTTTTATTGCTGCTTCAGCTAATCAATGGTTTGTAATAAGATCTGCTGCAAGGCTGGGGATTTTATAGGAACACTAAAGAGAGATTTGTAGCCTTACCCCAATGGAAATAAAGGTTTTACTGAAAGCTAAGAATGCTGGTTAATGTAGCCAATGAGGTAGGGTTCTTTTTCAGCAAAGCCATACAGATTTCATTCACCTGCAACCCCAGGACAATAAAACTCAGCATGCAGCCAATTGAGGGGAAAAAAAGGCTAAGTCTCATTACTTTGAGTAATTTCGTTTGGGGAAGGGAGGAGGTATCTTGTCCCTTATCCTTATACCCTCCTGCCTTGCTCCTCTGCCCTCCTCATCTCCACCTGTTGACACCCATCTAATTCTCCAAAGATCCTTGTCACCTTTCCCATGAAGCCTTTGTTTACCAATATTCCAGCACTGAAAATCACTTCTGCCTTACATGATCTGGCAGTAGCATAGGTGGTGCAATGGACAGAGTGTGACCTTGGAATCCAAGAAGACCTGAGTTCAAGTTCTGACCCTGACACTTATTTGTCTTGGACTAGTACAAGTACTTAAGCCTCATTTTCCTTATCTGTAAAATGAAGTTAATGATGCTACCCAGCTCATAAGGTTGCTATGAAGATAAAGAAATGGCATATATAAAAGCGTTCTGCAAACCTTAAAGCTTTATATAAGTGCTATTATTATTATTATGGCACTTTATACCGACTTATTATGCACTTATCCTAGTCTAATTTTGGTAATACTACCCAAGTGTAAATGTTTTTGAACTTAAGGACTATATTTCAGCCATCTTTGTATCTCATCCAGCACTGACCACAGTGCTCCTACTCCTGGAAGAAGAATTTATTGAGTGAATTGACTTTTAGAGTACCCCAGAAAGAATTCCTAGAATTCTTGATAGAGCAGCTTTGCCCCCTGGTCTCACTCTAGCCTAGAATACTCTCCTTCACTCCTATAGTGTCTTTATCCTCTGTACTGACCTTGACCCTGACCTTCCCTGAACATGGAGTGACGATGGACCCAGGAATCCCAGGGCTAGCTTGGGATGGTGATGTGCCAAGTCCGGAGAGTAGCCTCCTTCCAGGTCATTGTGGGTTCCCAAACCTTTCTACAATTTGAAGACCATCATGCTCTCTGCATTCTTACAAAATCTACAACTGTCTGCTTCCTGCAAAATTTTGGATGAGTTAATCATGGTTCCAATGTAGAGAACAAGTTTTTTTTTTTTTCTATTTTAGAAGTACCTGTTCTGACCCACTATAGGTTAATGCATTGTCTTAGCTTTATGGGTGTCAGATGATATCCTATTACTGAAGTTCTTAATCTTTCAGTCTCAGGACACCTTTACATTCCTCATAATTATTGAGGACTCCAAAGAGCTTTTGTTTATGTTGTGAAGCCAAGACTCAAATTTGGGGCTTTTGTATTCCAGTCTTGTATTCTCTTTATTGTACTGAATAATGTTGCCTCAGAAGGTGATTACACACACACACACACACACACACACTAATATAGGATTGATCCGGCTACCCTGATCAAATTAATGAGGTTATTGGGAAGTGAAATATTATGGGACATATACTTACTGGTACTCATTTATAAGATTGAAGACATTTTTAAAAAAATAATTAATTAATTTACTTTTAGTTTATAATATTCACTTCTAAAAGCTTTTGAGTTCCAAATTTTCTCCCTCTCCCTCTCTTCCCTCCTCCCCCACTATGGACACATGCAATCTGATATAGGTTCTACAAATACCTTCACATTAAACATTAGTCAAGTTGTAAAGAAGGATTATGACCAATGGAATGAGCAGTGAGGGAGAGGAAACAAAACAAAACAAAGAGAGAAAGCAAGTAGTTTGCTTCAATCTGCATTCAGACTCTGCAAATCTTTCTCTGGATGTGGATAGCCCTTTCCATCATGAGTCCTTTGGGTTGGCTTAAAGCCTTGCATTGAAGAGAGGAGCCCAGTCTATCAAGTTAGTCATCACAGATACAATGTGTTTATAATTGTGTACAATGTTCTCCTGGTTCTGCTTCTCTCACTCAGCATAAGTTTATATAAGTCTCTTCAGATTATTAAGAAGTCTTTCTGCTCCTCATTTCTTATAGCACAATAGTATTCCATTACATTCATATACCACAACTTGTTTAGTCATTCCCCAATTGGTGGGCATCCCCCTTGATTTCCAATTCTTTGCTACCACAAAAAGAGCTGCTATAAATATTTTTGTACATACGGGCCCTTTTCCTACTTGTATGATCTCTCTGGGATACAGCCCTAGAAGTGGTATTGCTGGGTCAAAGGGTATGCACTTATTTATAGCCCTTTTGGCATAGATTGAAGGCATTTTTAGAGCATATATCTTTTGGGGCTAAGTATTCTTGAATCATTCATATCCAATTAGTATAGCAATAAATCCATCTCTTCCCCAACCCCCAAATACATACGAGGGCAGTAAGTTCTCAAAGTGTGTATGTTGGGCCCTCTAGACTTTTTCAGTGGTTCTTCAAGGTTGAAATGGTTTTCCCAATAATACTGAGATGTTATTTACCTATTAAAACTGCTCTATTTTCTAACTATCTATCTGTGGGAGGCCAGATTTTCATCATATACTTCAACCAAAAAAAAATATTGAAATCTACTGAATGCAGAAATAGACATGAGAATCTAACTGTCTTCTATTAAGTCAGGCATTAAAGAGATTTACAAAAATATGTGAAACAATGCCAGTATCTTTACTATTTTTTGTTTTAGAAAATAAAGTGAATTCTCATTAAAATTTCATTTACATTAAGAAATAATGGGTATATTATTTTAAATTTTTAAATTAATTTTTTAAAGAATTTATAAATTTCTATCTCTAATGTACTAATATCAATAGATATAAGCATAAGCAATATATAAGCAATAATTTTTAGGAGCATAAAGGGGCCCTGAGTCAAAAAAGTTCAAGAGCCACTGCACTAGGGTATTATGTGGCACCTCTAAATCTAAGAAGCAAACTGATTTATACCATGGCCAGGACTGGTACTTCCAAAGTAGAAAAACTAGTTCTCTACACTTGAACTGAAAGTGATCCATCCATAATATGTCAGGAAATGATAAAAGCACAGATTTTTGTTAAAAGACCTAGAGCATGATGGACCATGCTATATCAAGAGTTGAGAGTCTGTGAATGGTCTTGTAGGAAGCTGCTCCTAGGACTTAGTAAGTCACTACTCCAAACTCTCCCTGGGTCTCCTGGGCCCATCTTCACTCAGCACTTCAAGGCAGTTTGGGGAACAGTTTGAATGTTTTTAGAGGGAATAGTCCAGTCTCATTTAGGTGGGCCTGACTGATTTCTGACTCCTGAGGTCACAACCAGGTAAACATCAATAAGCCAGGAAACCCAGGGGTATCAGGCAGTAGGAAGAGGGGCCTTGGCTAGGGAATATATAGCTTACTGGACTGAGAAAGACTATCTGGAAAACCAAAAGGTTTTCTTGACCACCACATTAAGAAGTCCCATTGACCTATAGAGTGAGTGGCACCGATTAAATTTATTAGAATGCTGATTTTTTTTTCCTTTTTCAAGTACAGCTCTGTCATTCATATTCTCAAAACATTCATGATCTTCAATAAGGTGATGAACTCTTAATTTCACAGTACATTACTTTTGATGTTGCCTATGACATTGGGGCCAGTGGTTGTATTCACAAGGACCATATGACCTTTACAACCATTGATCCTAGTTGTTGGATCAATGTTCACACAAACTAATCTTCTAGGAAGGAAATAAGTGTTTGGCCTAGACTATGCTTAACTTCACATATTGTGAGACTTAAGTTAAGGTTTAAAGATAATTGGTAAAGGTTGCCATCTCGGCTGTTTGTCTTTTCTGGTTGAGCCACCTCTTCAAAGATAATCTAGAGAATGAATATCCTAGAGATGAAGGAAGATGATTGACTCTTGTTGCCCTGTTTTTCTGTGTGAGAAAGCTAAGCTATTCCTTTGGGCTGTATGAAAAAAATACCTTTGAAAAAGCATAATAAAACTTGACAGACAACATCTAAATCAATATTCTTTTACTATGGAAGTGCTGGAGAAATGAAGAACTGTTTGTTTCAGGTTTGTCACTAAAATTAAATAAATTAGCCTAATAAATTCTAATAACTCATTTACATACATTGCTAATTTGATTTCAGGGGAAATATGCTTAGAAATGACACCATCAAGGATGCTTGATTCAGAGTTTGACCTATTTTTCAAATTGTGAGGTTGCAAAGTCTGCACAATTCTTAGTGTGTTATTTTCTTTTGAAATTAAATCATCAATACTGAGATTTTTAGAACAAAGTTAACCCCGTCCCCACTATTCATAAATGAGCAAGATCCCAAGAAATTTTAATATGCAGAACATAAAGGTCTATAAACTTTGGGCTACCTTGTATGTTCCATTGGAACAATAACAGACTATGTGATAATTAGGAAATTAAATGACATAAATAATGGTAATAATAACTCACATTATATAATGCTCTAAGGTTCACGAAGCATCTTTACATGTATCATCTCATTTGATCTCTGCAACAATTTGATCTTTTCACCTACCTTCAAGGTAGGTATGTCCCCATTTCACAGATGAGAGAACTAAGGCTAAGAGAAGGGTAAGTGACTTATTCAACATCCTCCAGTTAGTAAGCTTATGGGACAGAATGCAAGCCCAGGTCTTCCTGACTCCAAGCTTAGCTATCCATTCACTGTGCCATGTACTTAATATATGCTACATAGAATGATAGGGATGGGATGAACATTGTTGGTTATTTCATCATCTCTTGCTCTCTATAGAAATCCTTATTCCTGACAGGACATCATCCAGTCAATTTATGAATTTTTTTTTTCTAATGACAAAGCGCTTACTATCTTATTCATTCTTGAAGAGTAATCATTATGGGGACATTCTTCCTCCCATTGTACCACATTATACCTAATTTTAAATCTTACCCCTCAAAGCTAGCACTATCCCTTAGAGCTACAGAGGAATAAGATGCTTGTTCCCTCTTCAACATGGAATATTAGAAGCAAAAAAATTCTCATATCATCCAATTATTGGATTTGGAGTTAGGAAGGATCACAAAGGTCATATAAATCAATACTATCTAGTTACAGATGGGGAAACTGAGGCTAAAGGAGTTAAATGACTTGTACAAGGTCACAGAAGGCAGAAAGTGTCAAAGAAAGGATTTGAGCCCATGTCCTCTGACTCCAAGTCCACTTCTTTGTACACCACCCAATGCTATCTCCTAGATGACCTAGTCTAGTTCCCATCTTTTACAGAAGAGAAAATTGAGTCAATTTCCATCTCTACTCAAAAGGCATGGGTTTCCTACAATGCTACAGAATGGAAAAGTATTCAGAAGGATGAATTAGGCATCTCAAGAAGTGATATTAATAAAAACAATCTCAAATATTCCTTCCCCCTAGACAAAAATCTGACTGAGGATACTTACACTGGAACATTCTAGCCCTTCTGTCAGTCATTAGTAACCTTCCTAAGGTAAATGAACACAGAGCCATTTGGTTGAGTTGGCATCTGGACAGTCTGAAGAATAGCAGTAAGGAAAGGGTGACCCCTACTCACCATTCATCTTAATGGGGTGTTAAATTTGAAATACCATTCTGACCACATAGATGCCAACACTATTAAACACTTCATTGCCTGGATGGTGTTCCAGATACTGCCAGGAATTGCAATTGTCCTTTGTTCAGTCAGAAAGGAATTGTGCTATAGATTCTTTCCTTCCAGCATATTTCCTGGGGCAGATAGGTCTTTTTTTTCTCTCTCTCTCTTTAACCCCAGTTGGCATTCCATTCCACTTACCTTAATTGTGAAGTCCTCATCATAGATTGTCAGGTCCAAAGGCACGGGGAAATCTCATTATTCGAATAGGTGGTTTAATGCCAAGTCCCACCCAAATCAAAGTAAGTACCACTTCTCATCCAAGCAGATCAGCTTCTCCCATTTCGATTATTCATTTCATGTGATGCATGGATACTCCATAATCCAAAGTGGGACTTTGATTCCTCTGGTGCAAAATGCTTGGATGATTCCTGAGGTCATATTGAAAACCAGGCACAAATCAGTAAGCAAAAATGAGCAAAGAATCTCTTTAGTCAGTCAGGAAGCATTTGCTAGGCTCCTACTATGTGCCAGGCACTGTGCTAAGCCTTGAGGACACAAAGAAAGGCAAAAGATAATCTTTGTACTTTTCCAGTCCATTAGAAGGAAGGAAAGTGGAGATTGTAAACAATGGTTACTAATTTTATTACCCAAATTTATATAGCATTATACAACAATGATTTCATTTGGATACTCACAGCAACCCTATCAGGTAGGTGATACAGCTCTTCCAAGCCTCTCTGCCCCCAGATTCCCCACAAACTATGTAAAAAAGGACTCTGAACAACTTCTGGAGCCCCAGCACTCACAGAACGACACAGAGAAGCTAACCTCCCGCTGAGGACAGCCCAGCAGCCCTGCAGGAAGGACCAGCGCAGTGGTCTGGGAGCCGGCAGAGCGCAGGAGCCGAGCCGAGCCCAGGTCCACGTGAGCCGAGGTTTTAGCCCCAGGGCAGCAGGGCCAGCAGCCGGCTGGAGGAACCCCAGAACACCAGGAACTGTGGCGACCCCAGAATTATCAACATAGACTTGCCTAGGACAAAGTAAGAGGTCAGTGTCCTATGGACTTTGGGACCTGTATTTGGGGAATGCGTCAGCTCCCTCCCCTGGGGGCTAGAAGCTGCTGAGGAGACGCCACTGTGTAGTTTTCAGAGGCATTTCCGGCTCCCAGCCTACAAATCATGGGGAGATCCAGCTATCAGTCTTGGGGGGTAATCGCTCTTGCTTTAACCTCCCTGGATCTGGATTGTGATCTAGGGTGGAAGTCGTGGGTGGGTTTACAGCTTGCCAGAAACAGAAGTTGCCCCCCACACGTTCAGGATGAAAATTCCTCTATCTGGCCTTAAAGCCATAGTGTGGCAACAAGCCCAAAAGTCAAGTAATTAAGTGGCAACATGCCAGGGCAAAGGAAACAGAAAAATGCAACCCTAGACTCCTATTTTGGGGGCATAGAGCGGGAAAAGGACTGTGAGGTTAGAAGTCCTGCTCCAAAAGCCCCAGGGGAAACCATGAGCGGGTTGCAGGCCATAGAGGACCTTAAGAAGGACTTTAAAAATCAAATAAGAGAAGTGGAGGAAAAATTGGAAAGAGAAATGAGAAGGATGCAGGAAAAGTATGAAATGAGGGTCAACAGCCTGACTGAGGAAACAACACCTTAAAAAATAGACTAACTCAAATGGCAAAGGAGGCCCAAAAGGGCAATGAGGACAAGAATGCCTTAAAAAGTCGAATTTGCCAGATGGAAAAAGAATCTCAGAAGTTCACTGAGGAGATTCATTCCTTCAGAGTTAGACTGGAGCAAATGGAAACTAGTGACTTTATGAGAAATCAAGATGCTGTTAAGCAGATCCAAACAAACGAAAGATTAGAAGGCAATGTGAAATATCTCATGGGAAAAACCACTGACCTGGAAAATAGATCCAGGAGAGACAATTTAAAAATTATTGGACTACTGAAAGCCATGATCAAAGAAAGAACCTAGAAATCACCCTTCAAGAAATTCTCAAGAAAACTGCCCTGATGTTTTAGATCCAGAGGGCAAAATAGAGGTTGAAAGAATCCACAGATCACCTCCTGAAAAAGATCCCAAAAAGAAAACTCCCAGGAATATTATAGCCAGGTTCCAGAATCCCCAGATCAAGGAGAAAATACTACAAGCAACCAGGAAGAAACAATTTCAATATTGTGGAAACACAATCACAATAGCCCAGGACCTGGCAGCTTCTACACTGAGGGATCGAAGGGCATGGAATAGGATATTCCAGAGGGCAAAAGAACTGGGAATGAACCCAAGGGTCACCTACCCAGCAAAACTGAGTATTTTGTTTCAGGGGAAAATATGGTCATTCAGTGGAATAGAGGACTTTCAAGCATTCTTGAGGAAAAAACCAGAGTTGAATAGAAAATTTGACATCCAGACACAAGAAGAAGAGATGCCTGAGAAGGTAATCAGGGAAAAGAAATCAAAAGGAACTTATCAAAGTTTAACTATTTACATTCCTATATGGAAAAGCAATATCTGTGACTGATGATATCTTTCTCACTATGAAAATAATGGAAGAAGGGGGTGTGGTCATATGAATACATATGCGAATGTGTGTGTATATGGTTACAGTTATATATGGATAGAGGGCATAGGTTGAATTGTTGGGAAGGGAGAATACTCAAGGGATGAAATTATGAGGTGAGAGAGAAAAGTGGCAAGAGGAGATGGGGAGAGACAGGGTAGGGTAAACTATCCCATGTAGAAGAAGCAAGGGGAAGTGGTTGCAAAGGAGGGGGAGACTAAGGAAGGCTAAAAAGGCAAAACCACATTCACATTGAATTTGGTTCAAGGAGAAAATGACATACATACTAAATGGGATATCTCAACCTGCAGCAGGATAGGGGGAAGGGGGATGAGAGGAGGGATGATGGATAGGAGGGCATCCTTGTGGTGAGGGGAGGTTGGAAGTACCCACTATAGAAGAGGGACAGGATCATGTAGGGAATGGACCAGGTGGGGGGTGGGATGAGTGGGAGGAATTATAAGCAGCCTTGTACAATATATCTACTATGATAATGTTTTGCATAGCTAGACATGTACAACATATACTGAATTACTTATATCCCAAGAAGCAATGGGTGACAAGGGAGGAAGGAAATGGATCTGAAATTCGAGGTCGTAACATTAAATGTTTCAAATATACATATAAATACTATTATTAATACTCTTTTGCCTATAATTGGGAGATAAGATGTGCAGGCATTGGGACACAAAGATTCATCTTCCTCTAATGGAAAAGTCGATGGGGGTATGGAGAAGGTATGGGAGAGAGCAGATTGGAGGAAGCGATATCTTGTGGGACTGCTATTCTGGGAGGTTGGGTAGGGGAATAATGGGGGGAAAATGATTGTAACTCAAAATCTGGCGGAAATGAATGATGTAAAACAGAAGTTAATAAAGCATTTGTTTAAAAAAAATTATAAATGAGAAAATTGAATCTTAGAGAAGAGAAGCTTCTTGTCCAAGGTTGCACTTGTCAGGAGCTGATCTGAGCTCTTCTATCACCAAGGACAGTTCTTTTCCCATTAAAATAGGTAGGCAGGAAGGACAAAATTAGTGACTAAGGAGATAGTTGCTGGCAGAGCAATATGGGATAATGGAAAGTACAGGGGACCTAGAGTCAGAGGACCTAAGTCTGAGCTCCTGGCTCTGCTATGTATTATCTGTGTGACCTTGGGAAAATTAATGATTCTTTCTGGCTTTCAGTTTCCCCATTTGTCACATGAGGGTAATTGAACTAAATGGTCTCTAAGATTCCTTTCAATCCTATACCATATGTTCCTTATAACTTCAGAAGGGAAAGTCACCAGTGTCTCCAGACCAGTGCCCTTTGAGCCCTCTTTCCTGAAGGTTTGCTGCTATAGATAGCCCTTGGACCCAAGACAGTCCACATACTTAGGCAGAGCAGTGGTATTACCTATGGGGTATGATCATAGATCACAAGAAGATTCCTCTAGGCCCGCCCTGCAGAAGAAAATCAACTCCACATAGCAGAAGCAGCATGAAATTCCATTTTTGGGGGAGAAGGCGAGTAGGGTTGGGGTGGTCTGTCCTGTCATTTCCTTTGTTTTTATATTACCACTTCTCAAAATGCCTGGTTTATCCTTTTGAAAAGTTTTTCATTCTCTAGCATTGTAGGAAACCCCAGCATTTTGAGTAGAATTGGAAATTGACTCAAATTTCCTCTTCTGCAAAAGATGGGAGCTATTCATAAGTAAAATGAAGAAGTTGAACTGAAAGTCTTCTATGACATTTTACAGATGAGGAAATTGAACCCCAAAGGGGGCAAATCACTTATTTAACATCACAGGGGTAATAGATTCAAACCCAAGTCGTATAATATTCTGACTTCATAACCTATGTTCTTTTCATTGTACCATGGTGATACCTAGGAAAAGTGTAGTGGGGAAACCTATCACTGCAGATCGGCAACTCTTTTGCAATTTGTAATCTTAGAGAGTTGCCAGGACCCTGAGATACCAGGTGATGTGCCTATGGTCATACAGTCAATACAGATAAGACAGGATTTGAACACTGGTCCTCCTGACACAGAGACTGGTTCTCTGCTCTCTTTGAGAAAGAAGGTTCTCATCTTCTTAAAGCTTAGAATTCTCTGAAATTGGGATTGACCCAGAAGGGGTAACATTTATATTAGCAGTTGATTATAACAGTGTATATAAGTTTCAAATCTTTTAAGAGTAATTTTTATAAGAATTCAATTCAGTAACTATCGAGTTATTGATTATATACAGAGCTAGTGCTGTAAGCTAGTGAAGATGATATAAAAAATAAAACATTGTCTTTGCTCTGAAATAACTTAATAGTTTAGTAGGGAGCTAGGTGACATATTATCTAGAGTCCTGGATCTGGACTTGGGTTCAATTCCTGCCTCCAAATACTTTTTAGCGACCTGGACAGGTCACTCCAACTTTTCTCATACTCACTTTCCTCATCTGTAAAATTAGAATGATAATATTATCTACCTTATAGGTTGTTTCTCAAATCAGTTAATAAGCATTTACTAAGTGTCTACTTTGTGCTAGAAATTGTGTGCAAATCAAATACCATGTAAATGAATTTTCAAATGAAATAACACATAAAGCGCCTTCAAGTGTTACATCAATGCTAATTATATTTGTTTCTGGAGGATTCTTAGTTAATATTTCAGGATTTGTGAGTCTTCCTTGCAGGGTACAGATCATCCACACCTTCTCACAACATGCTTCTTGTCAGTGTCTACCGAATTTACCGCCCAACCCACTAAGAGCCAGCCTCCTTCTAGACCCCTTGTCATTTTATGAACATTAATGTAGCCCCTTGGCAGTCCATTTGTAGTCTCATTCTCTCACTACAGTACTGACAGATCTTCTTTTCTGGTCTTATGTGCTTTTGATGATGTGTTTTATAGAATTTCATGCCTTCTGGGTAATATGCTACATTCTATGTCTACCATGTGTTTTTTGCTTTGCAAACCTTGAAGTATGCTATAAATGGTTGTGGTTGTGGTGTGGTTGTGGTTGTGATTGTTGTCCTTTGGGTGAACCCCCTGTTTTGTTCCTTTACAGATTGTGTTATTCCAGGATTCACTGAACAACATTGCCAGAACAATATTGTTAATTGTCCTCGTTTTACAAATGAGGTAACTGAGTCTGAGAGAGGACAAATAACCTGCTGCTAAATTTTGGCAGGCCATCTTGTTTCCTCTGCACTAAAATACTTTGCGGTTAAATAAGGAAACAAGCTCCAAATTGGAATGCAAAACTGAAATAAAATGGACATGGTGCTGTGTTCACTTGAGGAAGGGAAAGGGAAGTTCCCGCTAGAGGGATCAGGAAAGAGTTCAGGAGAGAATCGACTTTTGAACCAAATGGGCTTAAACAGATAGAGGGAGGACTTTGCAGGCACAGGAAGTGGGCATAGGTATGGAGGTAGGAAACCATAGGGCATGTTAGGAAAATGTCAAGTAGAAGGGTCCTTAAAAGGGAATGGTGAGAGATTTGAGATGTCTATAAATGTCAGATGAAGGAGTGTTTTTGTTTTTTGTTTTTTTGTATGAGGACACTGGGGAACTAATTTAAAAAGGTCCAGGAAAAGTGAAAAAGGGAGAAGGAATCTGGGGAAATTGAAGGTGAAACATACTGACTTCACTAATTTGCTCAGGGTGGGGGCAAACTGCACTCACTAACCTTGACTTTGAAAGCCCTATTTTTTAGATCCATGAGAGACTGCCAATACTCATATTTACACTGAGCCTAATTTGAAAGATTATCCCACAGACTACTCATTACTTGCTCCCTCCCCATTCCACCATGTTAACAGTCTCTTGTGCTCAGTGACACTACATGTTTCAGCCTTATTCAAACACTGATAATGAGGAATTTGCTTTTTGAAATAATTTTATCTTTATTGACTTGGATACTAGAGCTCTCCAGCCACAGGAGCAAACTGGGACCAATGTGAATTAATAGAAATAATTGTGCACTGTGGGCTCTGACCACCTTGGAATGACACGAGTCAAATGTGACATACGATCATTGCAGGGGAGGAGAAGGGAGAACTTCCAAAGCTAAGATCACATTTGCCAGAACTTCTGAGCACCTCTGAAAAGGACAGTTAGAAGCAGGGTGCTGGCTTTTGTTACATCATTCCTCATGATTTCACCTTCTTCCTCCTCCTCCTTCTCTTGCTTCTCCTTCTATTACTCATCCTGCTTCTTCTTCTCCTCTTTCTTCTTTTCTCCTTCACTTCCTTCTTTTTCTTCTCCTCCTTCTTCTTCATCATCACCATCATCACTACCACTTGCTCCATCAACTAGCATCTGCTAAGCACCTAGTGTATATCAGGCAATATCAGTAGGTCCAAGCAAAGTTTGTAAGTTAAATAAAACTTCTCTCATCACTCCCAGCTCCTTTTAAAAGTGCATTTCTTCCCTTTCTTCAAATGTCTGCATTCTCAAACCCTCAATTATGTCCAATGCTGAGAAATTAAAATTCTCTAAATGTTTCCTATACTGTGGATTCATCTCACTTTCCTTCCTTTCAAAGTCTGCTCTTAGGTCATTGTAACTATCTACATATATAATATCTACCTATAAAGTCACATATATAAAACTTATATATATATGTGTATATATATATGTATATATATATATATACATATACCCATATTATCCCACAAAATACTCATTACTTTATCCCTCCCCATTACACCATGATAACTGTCTCTTGTGATCAGTGACACTATATGTTTCAGCCTTATTCAAACACTGATAATGAGGAATCATCATCTGAGTTCAAATCCAGCTTCAGATACTTATTAGTTATGTGATCCTGGGCAACTTATTTAATCTCTAATATCAGTCTCAGTTTCCTCAACTGTAAAATGGAGTCTTCCTTTTTTCCCTTCCTCCATTCCTTCTTTCTGCCAAATTGGTCTTCTCTCTGTTCTTCAGTTACTATCTCTATACACACAAAGACACACACACCTGTATACATATATGACTAATAATTTATGTATTCTCAGGGGTATCTGCATTTTTTTGCTTTTTTTTGGAGGGGGGAAGGTAGGGCAATTGGGGTTAAGTGACTTATCCAAGGTCACACAGCTAGTTTTTGTGTTAAGTGTCTGAGGCCAGATTTGAACTCAGGTCTTCCTGACTCCAGGGCTGGTGTTCTATTCACCATGCCACCCCAGGGGTATCTGCATTTTAACAAGGAGTTGTTGACTTAAGCCAAAAGAGCAATGCCTCAGTCGAAGAATTTCAGGTCTCAGCAACAGAAGTTACCTTCTCTATACCCTTCAAAAGGTATGATGCTCCCTCCTTGCCTATGTATAATGATAACCCTGGATGAGCAACTAATGCATCGTACCTGTCTGGGCATTGTTGGGAAAATGGAGATTTACTATTATAGCTGCCTCAGAGAGACATGAGAGAAATACCTAATGGACTCTATAAGCAATACACTCTGCAGATACAGAGGGTGAAAGCTCCTCCTCCTTCATTCAGAAAGGCTCAGAAGGAGACATGTGGATAAATCTGGACTTCTAAGTCTAGAAAGCAATACGGGCTGACAGAGACCTTCTAGTAGACTGTAAACCCCTTGAGAGTAGGGACTTTTTCACCTGTGACTTTGTATCTTTAGTGATTAGCACAATATCTGGCACATAGTAGGCATTTAATTCTGCTTCAATTTAATTGAATAGAGTGAAGGGTATTTTCAGACCCATAAAGACACTAGCAAGTAGAAAAGGGAGGAGGCTGTAGAGACAATTAAGGCTTTGAAATGATCTAACGGACTCTTCTCAATCCTTATACTTCTTGACTACTCTGCTGGATTTGGTGCTGTTAGCCATCCTCTCCTCTGTAGGTTTTTATGGCACTATTCTCTCCTGGTTTTCCTTCTCACTGTCTAAGCACCCATCAATCTCTTTTGCTAAGGATCTATTGTCAAGCCTCTTTTCTCTTCTTTCTCCACATTTTCTTACTTGGTGACATCATCAGCTCCCATGGGTTTAAACTTTACTATCACCTCTGTGTAGACACTCACAGATGGACTGATTTATCCAACACCAATCTGTTTCCTTAATTGTAATACTGCATCTCAAACTGTCTATTGGCCATTTCAAACTGGATGTTCCAAATATATCACAAACTTAACATTTCCAAGGAAGAAATGGAATTGAGTCTCCCCAAACTCACCCCTCTACCAAAGTTCTTTATTTCTATCCAGGATACCACCATTCTTCTGGTCTCCTTGATTCTGATCCCGAACTCCCTGATCTATCTCACTGCATATAGCAAATTCGTTGCCAAATTTTGCTATTTGCACCACCACAATATCTGTCACATCTGGCTTCTTTTCTCTACTCACATGGCCACTGACATTTCAGTGCCTCATCACCCCTCACCTGAAACATTGTAATGGCTTACTAATTGATATCCCTGACTCACCTTTTCCTTCCTCTAAATGATCCTTCACACAACTACCAAAGGGCCTTTCCTTAAGTCCAAATATGACTATGTCATTCCTCTATTCAATAAACTCCAATGTTTCCTTATCCCTTCATATACTATATAAACCTCACTATTTGGCTTTTAAAGCCCTTTACACCTGGCCTCATTCTAGCTTTCCAAACTCATTATTTATTACTATCCCACCTACATTCTATCATCCAGTCCCGTAGGTAGGTGACACATTAGATAGAGTAATAGGCCTGGAGTTGGGAAGACCTAAGTTCAAAACCAACTTCAGATACTCATTAGCTATGTGATCCTGGGCAACTCATTTAATCTCTAATATCAGTCTCAGTTTCCTCAACTGTAAAATGGAGTCTTCTTTCCTTCTCTCCTTTCCTCCCTCCCTCCTTCCTTCCTTCCACCAAATTGGTCTTCTCTCTGTTCTTCAATGAGGCACTCCATTTACTGTCTCCATGCCTTTGCCCTGGCCACCCTCCAAGACTGTAAAGCATACCCTCTGTCTCATGGAATCCCTTCCTTCCAGATACACCTCAAGGACCTGCTATATGAAGCCCCTTTTGATGTCCCCAATTGCTGGTAACCTCTCTCCCCAATAACCTTGTATTTATTCTGTAGTCATTAATTTCGTATGTTCTCATAGATAAACATGTCTTCTACCACATAACATTAAGTTTCTTGAAGATGGATATTGTTCTATTTTATTTTATTTTTTCTGATTGTATCCCCAATCTGTAGCATAGTACTTTCAAGTCACACTGTAGGCATCTAAGAAATGTTAAGAACTTATTAAGCATCGATTATGTGCAGAACAGTGTACAAATTTTCATAAGACAAAGTCCCTTCCATTCTTGAACTTACAGTCTTTTAAGAGTTTGAGCTACTTATACAAATGATCATAACATAAAGTAACACATGATACATGTATTAACACAAGTGAAGTTATGATGTCCCATGGAGTAAAAGATCATTACCAACTAGGATTACTAGGGAAGGCTTCATAGAGGAGGTGGTGTTTAAAGGGTGGTTTTAAAGGAATTTAATAGTCAGAGAGAGTGAGATACGTAGGAGATTGTTGTTTTCGCTGTTGTGTTTGTCCTTCGTTTTCAAAGAGGACTGACTTGCAGTTGACTTTAAGTGAGGGAGGGCTGTACAAGGTCCCCAGCCTCACTTTTTCTTCCACAGTCATCTGGCTCCAGTGGCCAAATATTCATTAGGACAACTAAAGATGGCCCAGGATGCATTGGGAGATCTTGGCCCTTTTAGTCTAAGGCCTTTCCATGTACTTAATTAAGTGAGGTAACACACATTCAATGAATAGGTTTCTTTATGAAGTGAGTCAAGGGATGGCCCCTTTAATTAGAAAAAAAGAAAGAAAAAAGAATCAAGCTGGGAGGGGAAGACCCTCTGGGTGGCTGTTCCAAAGAGAAACAGTTTCCAGTAACATTCACTCTAAGCCAGGAGGGCCCAAAATGCAGCCATTAAGTGCAGCTTGGGCTATCGTAGTCCAATATATGAGCTTCAGAGTGAACTGGGTTTAAGGTTTTGAGTAAGAAATCTATCCAGTAAAGCTGAAGTTAAGTGAGCAGCTTCTGGCCATGAAAACTTACCTTTCTTTGAAGAGAAGGCGAGAGGGGGAGACGGGAAGGGAGAGGTTGTGCTGAATTACCAGACTAGTTGTTTCCCCAGTCAGGCAGCTGTCTACTCACAGGTTATATTTGTCCTTGAGTAAGGGAGGGCTATGAAAGGTCCAGCTCACTTTCTCCTCCATAGCCATCTGGATCCAGTGACTAGATATTCATCAGGATGACTGGAGATGACTCAGGATGCAATGGGGGAAAGCAGGGTAGTGAGACAAGGAGAGAGAATGACTGTGGTTAGTGATGGCTGCTTTCTCAGTTCTTGGTTGTTGGAAAAGCCAATTGGCAGGGCAATCACGCTTACTTTCTGCAGGTTTGCTCTTTAGACTTCAGCTCTGACTTTTGTAATAAATTCCTCAGCACTGGAACAAGTTATCTCCTTCATATCTCCTTATCTAGGGCCTTGGTTGTGGGATAGCTAACATTTTTCTTGAAAAGGATGGGAAAAAGGGGAAGATAGCACCTACTCCTTAGGAGTGGCTATTTGATAGCCTTGAGGGCTTGATTCCCATTTACAGCACCAGAATAACTGATTAGAGAGGTTGTCAGACAGGAAATGGAAAAAAAAATCCAGGTGAATGCTAGCATTTTCCCTAAGCCAAGCTTACCTCCTCCAGTTTCCATTATAGGGCAATTAAGCCTTCCCATTGTGGCCAACCAGGAAGGTTGATTTGTTCTCAAAAAGGCACTTTGTAAATGAATCCCAGGAATAAAAAGGATCTCTATGGTTTTAAGTCAGCCACATGCCCTAGCAAATGTAGGCTAGGCTCAGCTTTCAACCGAGTTTCTTTTCATTGGGAATCATTCCTCCATGTGTTTTCATATCTGTCAGCACCCAATTACAGGAATGAAGGCATGTCAGTGGTGTTCAAACTCACTCTCAGAGAATACCTTGAATGCTCTCTACCAGCTTACTCTCCTGGGGCTTTAGAAATAGGAAAAAAATGGGAAATCCCTTGTGATACATTGGTTTGGGGGCAGAAATATGATTGTTAGGGATAGGGAAAAAATGTTTGTCAGGTAAAGTTGTCCAGTAGCTACTTTAAGGCCACGGACTGTAGTGGGAAACTCACTGGTCTCCAAATCAGGAAACCTGAGTTTAAGTTCCTTTCCTGAAACTTGCTGTTTTTATTACTTAAGAAAAATTAGTCATTGCTTTAAGCCTGTTTCCTAATATTTATAGTGGGCATAATAATATTTCATGGCCCACTTCACAGGGCTACTGTGGAGATGGACATTTATAAATGTTAAAGCACTCTATGAATGAGTATTATTCATAATAATAGCTTGTTACTGCCACCTTCATCATGGAGTCTGGAGTCCAAACTTGGTAATTCCAACCACATGTTCTCAGGAGACTTTGTGGTTCTCTGAACTGAAGAAATGCAAATGATGAAACAAATAGTGTATTGAACTTGTAATTAGAAAAGGCCTGTGTTCAAATCCCACGTCTCACACCAACTAGTTATGTGAACAAGCCCAGAAAAGAGTAAACCCTCAACAAATGCTTTATTAATCTAAGATACTCTACATGATGTAACATCTATTCCTTTATCTCTATAATGGTGGTAATAGTGTCTAGTGTATCAGCAAGCACCTCAATATCCCCAGGGTAGCTGCCAATATAGGTTCTTAGATCTGCTTTTCAAAAGGAAAGCAACTCAAAATGGGTTAACAAGCTTAATCAAACAAACACACATTACCTAGTTCAGGGGAAAGGGTCAGCACCCCAAACTTCAGAGTTACAGAACTTATAAATCAAACAGACAGGCTTCCAAACTGTCCCAAAATTACATGCATCAATACCAAATCACAGTTACCAGAGAGGGAAGCATCAACATCTGGGTTTTCAAAGCTGGGGGGCTCTCAACAACGACTTCCCAGAGTCTCACCTGGTCAAATCACACAACACTTCTCAAAGTGAGCCCCAAAGCAAAGCCTCTCCTCAGAGTTTATATAGCCTTCTCCTGGCTCAGAGAATGTAACAACCTTCTGGACCCACTGCCCAATCACAAAGTATCAAGGTGTGGGCTTTCCTGAAAAACAAGCCTCCCCCCCACAGGCTCCAGGTGCACTTAAGCTAGGGTCAGGGAAGATCTTTAAATTTGCATTTCCATTACATTTAGCTCACAGGATTATGTGCTGTCTTGGCTTTGTTGTTCATGTTCTGTCATGTCTGACTCTTTGTGACCCCATGGATACCTTCACTTTCTCTCAAAGTCTGTCCAAGTTCATGTTCTTTGTTTCTATGAGATTATTCATGCATGTCCTCCTCTGCTGCCCCCCCTTTCTTTTTCTCCTCCTTCTTTTCCTCCTTCATTTTCTCTTCCTTCTTTTCCTCCTCCTTTTGTCTTCAATCTTTCCTAACATCAGGGTGTTTTCCAATAAATCCTGTACCCCAGTACAGACTTTTCTCACCCTTTTATTGTGACTATGAGGGCTACTCTATTTTCTTTAAGGGATTCTTCCCCACAGTGCTATATGTAATGAACACTTGAATTAAATCCACTCATTGACATCCATTTAAGTTCAAGGACACCCAAGATGTAGATGTTAAATCTTTTCATGTTTTGGTTGACCACGTCTAGCTTATCTTAGTTCAAGATCTTACATTCCAGATTCCTGTATGATATTGATCTTTGCAGCATAAAACTTTCCCTTTGTCACCAGATGCATCCATAGCTGAGCTTTGGCCTAGCTGTTTCATTAAAACTGGAACTACTTGTAGTTGTCCTCTGTTCTTTGCCAGAAGTGTATTGGACACCTTCTGACCTGAAGGGCTCATTTTCTGATGTCATTTCTTTTAATCATTTTAATACTCTCCATGGGTTTTTCTTGGCAAAGACACTGGAGTGGTTTGCCATTTCTGTCTCTAGTGGATCATTTTTTGTCAGAGCTCTCCACTATGACTTGTCCATCTTGTGTAACCATGTTTCATTGGGTAATTATTGTTTCATTGAGCTATACAAGCCCCTTCACCACAATAAGGCAGAGATTGGGGTGGGGGAAGCACAGGATTATAGTAAGGGTCAAAGGAGCTAAAAATAGAAACTAGATCTGTGATTTCATTGGTATAGGGAACTCTCAGATGAATGGACTTCTTTGAGCAATGCAAGGCATCATCTTCTTTGTAACTTATTATAGTCTTAGAAAATTGCCTATAACATCTAAAAGGTAGTGATTTGCTCAAGATCACACAGGTAGTCAGAGAGAAGACTTGAATTCCGGACTTCCTGGCTTTGAAACTAGCTCAAAAATAATCTTTATGAAAGTACTAAATAGAAATGTCAGTTATAACAGGTCTAAGATAAATTATTCCCAAATAAGTTACTTATGTTTACAAACTAGTAAAGTCCTTAATAACCTAGCTGCCCTCTTACCTTTCTGGTCTTCTTGATCCAGTGACACTATGATTAAACAAGGTATACCATCTCTCAATTGCTTGCTGTTCTTGATACCTGGAATGCATTCCCTCTATAACTCCACCTATTGACTTCCCTGGCTTGCCTTAAGTCCCAACTAAAATCCCATCTTTTATAGGAAGGCTTCCTCAACCTCTCTTAATTCCAGTGTTTTCCTTTCATGTCCTATTTATCCTGTATATAGCTTATTTTTTTATATATTTGTTTGCATATTGTCCCCCCTTATTAGACTGGAAACTCCTTAAGGTCAGGGACTGTCTTGCCTCTTTTTATATCCTCAGGCCCTGGAACATAGTAGGCACTTAGTTAATATAAGTTAGTTGATTTATAAACATTTCCCCTAATTTCCAACTCTGATGTCTCATCATGGCATGGAGGTGCCATGGATTTCTAGAAAGATATACCAACAGAGCATAGAAAATCCAATTATTGGCCTAGCAGCAGACACTACATCCAGCCTTAGATGACCAACCTCATTAAGCTTGGAGAAGCTTATCACTAGATGTAAATTACTAAGAGATGAATGGTTTTTTGGTCATTATAATTCATGAAAACTATTTATTTATACATAGGGAGATTGTGATCTGTACCAAAGGATTATCATACCAATGAAATAACAGCTCCTAGAAGTATCCAAATTTAAAATAAAGTAAACGAAGCCTTAAACTATTTGAAAGCCTTATTCTTTTCATGGAAACACAGGAGTTAGAGGTAGAAGGGATCTTAGAAATATTTTGTCCATAATCAGTTGTGAAAGACTTAATTACTTTGACCAAGACAATGATCCAAGACAATTCCAAAGGACTCATGATGAAAAATGCTGTCCACCTCTAAAGAGAGAAGAGAGAATTGACATGCTCTGAATAGAGATTGAAGCAAACTTTTACAACTTTATTTATTTTGGTTTTATTGTTCTATGTTTTCTTTTGCAAGATGGCTAATATGGAAATATGCTTTGCATGACCTTTTATAATCAACAACAAATTGCTTGCTTTTTCAAGGAGAGGGATGGAAGAGAGAAAGAGGATTTAAAACTTAATATTTAAAAATATTGTTAAAATTTTTACACATATTTGGGAAATGCTTAATGAAATTAATAAAAATATTTTTAAAAAATAAACAAAAATCTTGTCCAACCCTTTCATATTTCAGAAGACAAGATTGAGTCCCAGAGAGGGGAAATGATTACCAGACCTCATGTATAAATATCCCAGGCAACCTTTGAGATCCAGTAGAACTTACTTTTTCATTAAGTCCTACATGTCCCTTGGGACAAGGATTCTTCCATAAGACCTTTTTAAAAAGAGGATCAAATATCTATTAGCATGTACAGAACTGAGGTAACTCAGTTAACAGCTCTCCCTTCTCAGGACTCCTTGAAAAAATGTAATTGCTTAAATAGTATTTATTTCTGTGAAATTTTAATCGACTACCTAGAATGATGGGGTTACTTCAAACAGTTGGCACAATCTGATTTTTAAGATGTTCCATCTATAGAATAGGGCCAATAGTTGATTATTACTAGATCTTTAACTTGGTCCCATATGTTAAAGTATTTCTAAGCATAAGACATAAATTCAAGGCTTTTAGCTATTCTGGTTTAGAGTCATTTGGATCCTCTAGTTACAGCATTTTTTTCCCCTAAAATCTGTGCTAAATTAGAAAATTAAGTTAAACTAGGAGACAATGGTTTGAGTATGCACAATTTATTAGTTAGGCTATCACTAACCAATAAACAGGGTCAATAGTCTCTCTTAATGACCAATGACCCTGAGTAGGGCTTACCAGACTTCATATAGGTTTGGGAAGTACTAGAAAACTAAGAACAGAGTTGGATAAGTGGGGAAGCCAATGTAATTGGTTACAGGATAGACAGCATCATGGGGGCAGAGTCAACATGGCTGGTTATATCAAGGAAAGTAGGCCAACATCATAGATTTTATATAAATAAACACACATACACCACATGTGCACATATCTATACACATATACATATGTGTTCATGTGTATATATATTATAACATATATATACACACACATAAATGAAATTGGATGGAAATTGGGAATGCGGGTTAGTAAGAACACCTTCCTTTTACCTTATAACTAAGAAATATTCAATATATCTGCAAGGACAGAGATAGCAAACCAGACATCCTTGAAGGATAGTTAGTGGTGTAAAGATACTGGACCAGACTCCCTGGTGTCCACCTGCCTCCTTCAAGGGTAACAGATTTCCTTGACACAAGAACAGAACAGTGATTACTAAGAGTATTGTATTTCTAAACTTAACTCGTTACAGACAAGCTAAATTTCTGAATTCAGAGACAAAGAATCATGATTTAGACAGTTATAGGATAAAATCAATTAACTTTAAATAGGATCAAATAAAAAAAAAAGACAGCATTAATCTAATTATTTTGTGTGGAATTTGAAACTGAGCACCAGATACCAGCTGTGGTCTGACCAAGGTAGGACCCAGGAGGATGATTTCTTCTTCATTCCTAGATTCTATGCTTTTCTTGATGTAACCAGAGTTCACATTAATTTTCTTGACTGATATAGCCCACTGGTTACTTATCTTGAGTTCACTGTCCATTGAAAACTCCCAAGGTCTTTTTATTTTCTCCAGATGAACTGTTGTTAAGGCAGTCCATCCATACCTTATATATTTGAAGTTGACTTTTTGGACCTCCACTTAAGACTTTTCACTTATCTCCTATTACAATGAATCTTATTCCACTGAAACCAATTTTCTAGACTCTTAAGATATTTTTGCATCCTGGATTTTTGAAACTTTATGTGAGCTGACCCTTAGAGCTTCATGTAATCTGAAAGACAGATAGGAAAAAATAGGAAACTAATGAGAACCAATCCTTGTAGAGCTATGAGACTGTCCTAGCCCACTGCACAGAATACCTTATGAATTCCCCTTTTGGAAATTGTTGTGTTTAGTTTACTCAGGGGAATTACAATAATGGCTAAAGTCTTGTTTTGGAGTCAAGGGAGTAAGGTTTGGTTTCTGATACTGATGCTTACTAGCAATATTACCTCAGGCAAGTCATTTAACCTTTCTGTGCTTCTGTTTCCTTATCCAAAAATGGCAACAATAATATTATACTACATATTTCCTAGGATTGGTTTTGAAGGAAGTATTATGTAAACTTTAAACTACCAGTCATAAACTTGACCCCAGATTTTTACAGGATCATAGGATTTAGGACTAGAAGGGAAACTTATATAGTTACAAATTACCATTTTAGAAATGGGGAAACTGAGGCACATATTTTGAACCAGAGAGGACTTCAAAGGATATCTGGGCCAACACCCTCATTGTAAAGATGGGGAAACTGAGTCATAGAGGTATTAAGTGACTTGCCTAAAGTCACACAGGGAGTAAGTCCAGAGCCAGAAATTAAATCCAGGACCTTGGACTGGATACTTTGGCTAAAAATTCAGTGTTATATCTACTATGTCATTCTACCTTTTCCTATAACAAATTGCCTCTAGTTCTGTTTTTTCCCGCTGCCATTTAGCTACTCTGCCTCTTCATCTATGTATATCATCTATGTATGTCAACTTTGTATTGTACCCATGGCTGAGTTTAATGATAATATGTAGCATACTTCAGGGAATCTTTTACTTTGACAGAATGAAACAATGCTTATGTACTGGAATTTGAACTCTGCCTTTCACTGCACTGCTTGTAAGGGTCCTAGCATTCCCTGGAGTGTTCCATACAAGGTCAAAGCTCTCCATAAAATAAACTCATTCTGTGTATTGGGCTGGGTGAGTATCAGATCTCCAGGGATTGTTTTTAATCACCAGTCCCAATGGGGTGGCTGAGGGGGACGGCTGTAAATATTAGAGAAATCATATTGGACATAGGGTCAGAAGACTTGGGCCCAAGTCCTGACTTTCTGTCACTTGCTACTTATCTCAGTGTCCTCCTCCATAAAATGAAGGGCTTGAACTGATGCACAGCAAAGCTGAGGCTTCCCTACGGTGACAGAGCTTTTAAGTGGCAGAACCAGAATTCAAACATGCTTCATCTCACTCCAAATCACATTTGCCTCCCTAAGCTTCCAGCAGCTGTTATTCCCTAGTAACCTCCCATCCAAATACTAACCAAGTCTAGCCCTGCTCAGCCTCCCAGAGCAGGTGAGATTGAGGTCTCTCAAGGTGGCATGGACATAACAGATTAAATAACATAGGAAGAGAAGCTGTAATAGACCTGGAGGACAATACACACTATTTATTAATGAGGAGGATGGCTATGCATAGGATCAAGGGTGAAAGGCATGCACATGTGACCAGCAGACACACTGGAGAGGCAACTCAGCTCGCTGCAGGACTGATTTTTCTGGTGACATTATTGCAATGCCTCATTGGGTTGGCATTGTTCAGCAGGCCCTGGGGAGAGGCTGCTCCTCTGGTCCACACTGGCCTCCTGGTAACTTCTAGGGACATAGTTCCCTGTCCTCACATGGTGTTTGGTGCTGCTCAGTTGTTCTCAGATGGCTTTTTAGGCATTATGCCCTGTTACTAGTTTCTGCACAAATCTTTTTAGGGCTGCCTGCCTGCTATCTCAGCTTCAGCTTACTGAGAACTCCCTGAGAAGAATTTAGTCAGAGCCCATACAGCTAGCTAACAAAAGGCATGTAGAGAGCCCCTGAGGCGGCTTTTCCTTTTTCCATCTTCTGTCCTTTTCTGCCCTTCTGTCCTTTTCTGCCCTTCCTTTTCTGTCTTCTTTATTTCTCTCTTTCTCTCTCTCTCTCATTTTCTCTCTCTCTCTCTCCCTTCCTTCCTTCCTTCTTTCCTTCCCTTCTCTCTTTCTCCCCTCCTCCCTTCCTCCCCTCCTCCCTCCCTCCCTCCCTTCCTTCCTTCCTTCCTTCCTTCCTTCCTTCCTTCCTTCCTTCCTTCCTTCCATCCTTCTTTTTTGAACTTCTATATCTAAGAAGGAGATCATGGCAATGTTATATGGTAGAAAGAACACAGACCGTGGGGCTTAGAACCTGGGTTCAGAAGCCATCTACTACCTATGTAACTTTATTCAAGTCAATTTCTCTGGCTCTCAATTTTCCCATCTAGAAAACGAAGGGGTTGGTCTTGATGTCTTTTAAGGTTCTTTCTAGTTCAAAATCTATTATCCTATGATTGCAGTCGTCTGTTACACATAACTAACTTAGCATTAAACTGTCCCAAGAGTTTCTCTGGTTTAGCATGAAAAAGAATTGGAGAGAGAACAGAAGATTAGGTAAGGAGACAGAGTCCTTGTTCTTCATCACTTCTTTTCTATTTCTGTCTTTATTATGCATAGCATTTATCAGCAAAGCCCCATCCATTGCTTTGGCACTGTATTTTGGTCAGTAGAAAGACCTCAGTATTTCTGTATGGAATTCATTCAACAATAAATTTTTAGATCATGTAGGATTTGAGTGGTTTAATTTATACACTTCTCTCTTTCTGATACAAGTAAAATTCTGAATGCTTTGTCAAACTCCTCCCCACAAAGAGGCAAAGTTTAGGCTCTTCTGTTTGGTAGCCCTTGTCTCAAGACAATACTATGATGGGACAGTGTGGTAGAGTGGAAAAAATTCTGAATTTGGAATCCAAGCATGATCATATATTATCTGTGTGACCTTGGATAATTCACTTTATCTATTGCTCTGGGCCTCAGTTTCCTCATCTTTAAAATGTGTTTATTTGGGGGAAGAGGGCAACAGTGCAACCCCTAAGTTCCCTTCCTATTTTATATTTATGATCCTATGACTTTCCAGTCATCTTTAAATAAATATATGAAAAGTGACAGTGGAGGGAGGGAGGGAGAAAAGGAGAGAGACAGAGACACAGAGGGAGGGAGAAAGAGAGAGACAGAGACACGGAACCACCTACCACTCAGATTCTTGTATTCTGCAATGGTATGTATGTGAAGTAGTACACACACTTCATGGGCACATAGGTTTAGAGACTTGAGGTGAGGGAACATCCGATGTTGTTACACTAAAATACCATTTCAAAAATAGACAAAAAAAAAGAATGGAAGGAAAGAAGGAAGAGAATTCTTTATTTAGTAGATAGTAGAAGGAATTCTTTATTGAGTAGGTAATGTGTGTTGTGAGGTTGTGGTACTAGGGATACAAATGCAAGCAAAATTAAAGACAGCCCTTGCCCACAAGGAACTTACATTTTAATGTAAATGTGTTAGAATATGCTAGAAAGGAATATTCTGAAAATGTATTAGAGCTTTATGATTATAAAAAATACCCAGAAGTGATATGCTTGTGGTGTGTTGACAATCAAAAGACGTGGATTCTACTCCTGCTTTGAAACTTTCTAGCTGTGGGGCCCTCTCAGGCCCTCTTGGGGCCTTAGTTTCCTTGTCTATAAAATGAGAGGACGAGGTGGAATTGTGTCTAAGGCCACCTTTCTGATATTTGGTGAGATCCTATGATTCTGGGGTTTAGATCCCAATGTTTCCCTTTCGCCAATTCTTAATTCACACAGCTACCAAAACATTCTTTTCAGAGCATGATTCTGACCACATCATTCTTCTCCTTAAGAATCTACAGCTATGATTGTTAGGATAAAATATGTGTCATCAGCATGGCATTTACGGTCCTTCACAGTCTGGCTCTCTCACTTTATTCCTCCAAACATACCCTACATTACAGTCCAAGTGGCCAGCTCACTGTCCCCTGAACTCAACCCTCTCCCTTGTTCCTCCAGGCCTTGGTCCTCCTCCCTCTTTACCTATATATATACAAATCCTTAGCTGCCTTCAAGGTTTGTCTCAGGTGCTTTCTGCTATGGGGAAACTCCCTTGATTCCCTTAATTCTTTTCTTTTTAAAATTTTCTATAATTTTATTTTTAAATTATGGAATAAAGCAACTATTTCTATAGCATACTATAATAAATTAATTCTTAATGTTCTGTCCCTCCTCAAATTATATTATATAGGATGACCCTAGATTTGGAGTAAGGAAGACCCAGATTCAAATCCTGCCTCAGGGGCTATTAGCTTTGTGCCCCTGTGCCTCATCAGCAAAATGAGGGGGTTGGACTCTGTGGTCTTACAGGTTCCTTCCAGTTTTAAATCCTTTAATCTGTGTAGATGTTCAATTTCTTCCAGCAAAATAGATACTCCTAGAGGATAGGAGCAGTATTTATTCATTGATATTTATCTGCCTACTGCCTAGCACAATCTCTGGAACAATAGCGAAAGGAACACGTTGGAGCCTCTAACAGGTTCAAGAGAGTCAATTGTTAAATTTTCAGGGTGAGCATTTATACTTTAGAAATCATCAAATGCTCTAAATCAGGGATTATCTTATTGTTAATAATTTGAATTAAACTTAAAGTATCCTGCATACATGGGATGAGGTATGGGGGTTAGAGTGGGTGTTGAGAGCTGGTTGTTAAACATTTACTAGCATACCTCTGCCTGATTGGTCATGTGTTTGATGCTTGGTAAATTGAAAACAGACAACTAAATGAAGGAGAAAATCCTAAATAAAGATAAATTTCTCAAAGAGAATCATACATTTGGATATTGAAAACTGTTAAATGACTTAACAATTGGTGCTATTAGAGTGACATGATGTATTCTGGATTTCAGAGACTTTAAAAATTCAATTGCACAAATAAACAGCAAACACAACCTTTGGCCAAAAGGACAGTGTTATAAATTTTATTATCAGTAGCTCTCAGCATTGGTTGGCAAATTCTGTCACGCAAATAAGGAATCCAAAAATAAATAGCTGGTTGTTAATTGGGGGAATTTCACAGATCGAAGAAGGGTTGACCTTTTCCAGGTCTTTAATTGGGCTGTTTGTTCATATAGTAATGTAAACTTGATGACAGTTCCTTTCATCAGTATCTTAGCCCTGGCCTGAGATTCAGGATGCATGGACAGACCCTACTTCCAGCTCTAATTAGTTGTAGGGCCTTGAGAAGGTTACTTAATTTTTCAGTTTCCTTTTCTATAAAATGAAGATGATATTTAGGGTTTCTATCAGCTCTAACAGTCTGAGTCTAGCTTGACCCTGGGAAAATCACTTAACCTCTCTCATACTCAGTTTCTCCATTTGTAAAATAATATTATTACTATAATAAAATAGTATCTTTGCATCACAGGGATGTTATGATAGATAAGTAAATAAACATAATACCAACTAGTACCTGTTAAGGACATGAGAGAGAGTAAGAGTGATGAAATATACAAAGAAAGAAAGATTATGTCTAACATATGGGATTGGGGAAATTTTTATGGAGCAAGGAACACCACCCACTCCTCTCTCCACCACACACATTCACAGAGACATATACAAACATGACTTGGCCTCCATCCTCATGATATTCTTCTGAAGGAGGCAAGAGTAAGCATACTTCTTCCAATTTAACTGAAGCACAGAGAGTAACATGGTTTTCCCACAGTCACACAATAAATCATGAAACTGGAAAAGAATTCACTGTCTTGAGACTTTAAGCCCAGTGCAATGACCAGGGTCGTTTTTGCTTAAGGGTAGCATGGGATTAATAGAATGACAATAAGACTTTATTGTTTATCTGATGCCTTATGCTTTTTAAAAAATGTTCATATCTATTCTATCATATGGCTATTTCCCCCAATAGAATATGCACTCTGTGAGGACAAAGACTGTTCCATTTTTGCTTTTGTATTTCCAGCACATGGCATGGTTGTACAAATAGTAACTTCTTAAAAAAAGGTCCTAGACTTGAACTAAACTGGATTTGATCCTCAGAATAATTATTGAAATAGACAGGTCAGATACACTTATCTCTACTTTCTAGCTATAAAATACAAGATATTAGACAACTGAGTCTTCTGCATATCTCATTTCCTCTCAAATGCCATGGAAAGCAAGGAAACTGAGGGCATACTTATTATATTATGTTTAGCTTTGTGAATAGACAAACAGAAAGTGGTACTCTTTGTGGGACTGGGACATGAAGGAGAAGGAAATGGAAAATTTAAAATCACAAGTCTTCCTCCTCATTTCAGAAAAAGAACCAGAATCTGAAAGATAGAGCTCTATTCAATTTTGCTTTGCCGAATATACGTAAATGAAGGCAACCCAGAAATTCAACAGCTGCTTAACTGCTAACTATATTACTACATTCAGGATGTTCTACTACCAGAGAAGAAGGCAATCTTGCTTTACAGTCCCACCCAGAGCGCTGGCTTCTACTTGAGTTGTATCCAATTGTGGTTTTTATTGTGAGGGAAACCAATGGAATTCCATCCAAGAGGAGCTGTTCTGAGGATGGATGGTTATTCTCCTTGGCATCATATTGCTGATTAAAGTAAGCTGGAAGCTCACGCCTACCTCTCTTACAAAGCTCAGTCATTTAAGGCAGCTGAATTCTCTGTTCAAACCTTGTAAGTTGAATAATGGTTAAATTAAAAAGAAAACTTGTCTCCACCAACTTAGTGCAGTCTCGCATATTATACTCTTTTTTCTATAGTCCTTTTTCCCCAGAATAAGAGAAAACTTCAATTTCTCAGCTTTATTTCTGGGAGATATAACTGGTAGCCAGTGGCATCCTTGTTTTTCTTGGTGCAACATTCTAAGTATTTTGAGTTGTATAAAGGTAAATTGATGATGGATCTTAAACTATCATAGAGAAGAAAATCTATATAGCTAGTCACTATTTGATCATTACCACAGGATTTATTCTGACATATTGCCTTCCCAGTTATAGAAAAAAATAGTAAAAAGTACTAAGACCTAAGGAATCAATATTTTTTTCTGACAAAGCTCTACTTCAATGCTTCCTGTTCTATGAATGGAGACAATGGCTAATATGCTGTCCTTTCCTGGGGAGAGGGTACCTTCAGCTCCTGAAGAGGAGTGTTATCTTAATTTCTGATTGACTCTGGGGAAAGAAGGCATTTAAGGTTTTTGAAACCAACTCTGTTTTTCTAGCTTATTATTTAACCCTGGAAATGAACCAAGGTTGGAGAATACTTGTCCTGACCTTGGATAGCCACAGTCTTCTTTCCACCTGTGTGAGTTTCCTTACCTTAATGAGACTTTGGTAGAAATGAGCACAGCTATCATAGCTTCTGGGGATTCATGGACATAATTCTTTTTGGATTTTTAAATTGAGGCATTTCTTCATATTTTACTTCCATGCTTTAAGGACCCACATTTTTCCTTCAGCAAGGCAGCTTGCTTCCTCTTAGCAGCTTGGTAAAATGTAAGAATTTCTCATCCCTGGCCTTAGCACTGGACTTGAAGTCAAGGAGGGACTGAGTTCAAATCCTAATTCTGACACTGCACCTGTGACTACAGGTAAATCACTACCCCTCTATCAGGTTCAACTCCTTCATTAGAAAATTGGGGATACTAGTGTTTGTAGTGTCTCTCCCACAAGGCTGTTGTGAAGCTTAAAGAAGATAATGTTGGTAAAACACTTTGGGAAGCTGAAAGCTATGTATCCTGGTAGCTTAGACTTAGAGCCCGAAGGGACCCCAAAAGTCATATAGTCCAACTCCTTTATTCTACAGTTGAGAAAACTGAGATTGAGGGAGGTTTAATGACTCCCTTGTGGGTGAATTCAGATCCACTGACTTCAAATATAAGACTTTTTTCACTCTACCATCTTCCTCTCCCACTGTAGCATGTCGTCACTCACCATTGTGCTATTATTCTTATGTTGCATTACCTGAAGACTACTGCACTAATGGATAAAATAACTGATTTACGTAATTGAGTAAAATATTGGTATATAAACTCATCTTCTCTTGGTCCACTAAAAACACTTTGGTATGAAAGGGGTTGTATGAATTTCATCTCACTATTATATGATTAATTAAGATGTTTTGGTCCTATGGATAAGTGGTCAAAGGATATGAACAGGCAATTTTCAGATGAGGAAATGAAAGCCATCTATAGTTGTATGAAAAAGTACTCTAAATCAACATTTATTAGATAAATGTGAATTAAAACAACTCTGAGGTACCTCATTATACATATCAGATTTACTAATGACAAAACAGGGAAATGATAAATATTGGAGAATATGTGGGAAAATTGGAACACTGACACATTGTTGGTGGAGTTGTGAACTGATCCAAACATTCTGGAGAGCAATTTGGAACTATGCCTAAAGGGCTATAAAACTGTGCATAACCTGTGATCTGGCAATATCACTACTAGACCTGTAAGGTCTGTATCCAAAGAGATCATAAAGACATGGAAAGGACCCATATGTACAAAAATATTTATAGCAGCTCTTTTTGTGATAGCAAAGAATTGGAAATTGAGGGTATGCCCATCAATTAGGGAGTGACTGAAAAAGTTGTGGTATATAAATGTAATGGAATCCTATTGTTCCATAAGACATGATGAGCAAGCAGATTTCAGAAAAACCTGGAAAGACTTACATGAACTGATGCTAAGTGAAGTGAGCAGAACCAGGAGAACATTTCACATAGTAACAGCAACACTATATGTTGACTGACTTTAGTAGACTTAGTTCCTCTCAGCAATGAAATGATCTACAACAATTACAAAAGACTCTTGATGGAAAATGCCATCCACATCCAGAAAAACAACTATGGAGACTGAAAGCAGATCAAAGCATACTATTTTCTTTTTGTGTTTTTTTTCCTTTCGTTCTGATTCTTTTTTCACAATAAACTAATGTGGAAATATGTTTAATATGCTTGTACATGTATAGCCTATATCAGATTGCATGCTGTCCTGTGGATGGGGGAGGAGGAAGGAAGTTTAGAACTCAAAATCTTATAAAAGTTAATGTTGAAAATGAAAACTAAATAAATCAGTTTAAAAAAATGTTTTGGTCCTAATCACTCTTTAACTGGGAAGAAAGAATTATAATAGAGCATAGATTTAGAAATGGAAGGGATCTTAGAGGTCATTGAGCCCAGCTCCCTCATTTTATAGACAAAGGAACTGAAACACACAAAAGTTAAATGACATCTAGTAAATATCTGAGATGGAGTGTGATACCAAGTCCTCCTGATGTCAAGTCTAGCACCCTATCCACTACATCCCTTGGCACCTAAATGGAACATACATAATTCTGTTTAAGAGAGATGATAATGGATTTAAGGCTAGACAGAACCATAATGGGCTGAAATAGATTTCCTGAAAAGTGCTATATTTTATATCAATTGTTATTGATATTATTACTGTTTTGGTGGCATATTTTAAATAGGAACCATTCTTCATTCTATGTGAACATTAAATACTCCAAAGTTCGCACTATACTTGGGTCTACTTTCTATATTTGTTATACATAAATGAGTCAGGAGTTCATAATTAAGTCCAATGCTTTATGATAATCAATAAGAGCCATATAAATATTATAGTCTATTAGGAAGACATGTTCAATAATCACCAAATTGATGAGTTACTCTTTAGACCACTGGGACTTTTTGGCATATCTTTTTAGCTCTTCAGTCAACATGTTGTTTTCTTTTATATTCTTTAGGTATTTTTGTTTCTGTGATATAAGATGTAAATGCTTTGTATAAAGTACATAAATATTTGGCCAGGTTGGGGAAGGATCACTGGTTTTCTCATAATTTGTTACTAGACATGTGATACCTTCTCTTAAGAAAGATGTGAACATGCTTATGTCTGAGAGGAAACTGGTAAAGTGCTTTGCTAGGAAATGCATCACTCTAATGAGTTTGAGCCAATAAATGTGGATTTTGCCCTGCCCTATCATGTTCTTGTTTTGTAGAGAAGTTACCAGAGATGTTAGGTTGCTCAGTGGATAGAGTGCTGGCCCTGGAATCAGGAAGACCTGAGTTGAAATCTGGTCTCAGCTGCTAATGAAGGTGCATGACCCTGATAAGTCACCTTACCTCAGTTTCTTCAACCATAAAATGAGGATAATAGCAACTATCTCTCAGTGATATTGTAAGGTATGAGGTAATATTTGTAAAGCATCTAGAACATAACTGGTATTATATAAAATACTTATTTTTTTGTTTAGTTTTGTTTTTTACTTTTTGGAGGGCAATTGGGTCTAAGTGACTTGCCCAAAGTCACACGGCTAGTAAGTGTGTTAAGTGTCTGAGGCCGGATTTGAACTCAGGTCCTCCTGAATCCAGGGCCGGTGCTCTACTCACTGAGCCACCTAGCCGCCCCTAACAGTACTTTTAAGCTAGCACTCACCTCCATTGACACAGATGTACTTTTGCTCATCATATCCGCAGTGTTCAAACTTCCTTTTTTTCTTTGATCCAACTTGCTTTTTGCTTGTGAGAATATGTTGATGACCAAACATTTTCCACATTCTCTTTTTTGGGAGTCCTCTCTCTCCTTCAATTTATTTGTTTCTCAAGCCTCTTTATTAAAGTGTTTCCAATGATGGTGAATTGTTCATTTTGTCCTTTGCATTGCAAAGTTGGGTAGCACAGTGGATAAAATGCTAGACCTGGAGTCAGGAAGAACTGAGTTCCAATCCAGTCTTAGACATTTACTAGTTGTGTGACTTTGGACAACTAGTAAATGTCTAAGATTGGATTGGAACTCAGTTGGACAAATCACTTAGCCTTTGTTTGCCTCAGTTTCCTCAACTATAAAATGGAGATCACAATAGCACCTACTTCCCAGGGTTGTTGTGAGTGTTAAATTATAATATTTTTAAAGTGCTTAGCCCAGTGCTTGGCACATAATAGGAACTTAATAAAAGCCTGTTCCCTTTTTCCTTTGACTCCTGTCACCTTGAATTTTTGGCTTTTGCTTTCAATTGCCAAGGGAATCTAGAATTTGGGAGGGTTTTTTTTTCCTGAATTCTGTTTTGTAGTTTCTTTTTTGGTTGGTGATACTATATTATAATTTTCTACTCCACATACAAGCTACAGAGATTGATGTGATCTTTCCATGCATTTTTGCAGACAGAGCTTTAATAGCTCTCCCAATTCACTAGCATTGTGATGCTTGATTCTAGTCTCTAGGATTAGACTTAGATAGTTCTCCCTTCCTCTTATGGTTCTTCAAATGGCAAGAAATGTTAATATGTACTGTTGTGTGCAATCCTGAAATGTTTTTACATTTACACTTTACATTTTCTATTTTTATGTTTACATAGAGAACCATCATCTCTCATGATGGTTATAGAATACTCCAACAAATTTTGTGAATGACCATTTTAGTTGGTTTGCTAATTGGTTCCATGATGCAAAACTCAAAACAGGGCTCTTGAAGTTCAAGTTTATGTATGTCCCCTTTCAAAATCATTTGAGATATTGGGATTGTTTTGTCATTTGTCTGATTTTTAAGTGGAATTTTTAGAATTTGCATTAAGTGAAGATTTTCAATGACCTAATATTCTTCATTTTTTTCATGCTTTATATTTTTGTAACTCCTAAATTACAGCTTTTTCATCCAATCTAGGCTACAGATAAAGTTTTTATCTTTCAAATCCCATGTGCCATTCACCAATATGTTGCTTATGTGACTTAGAGTTCATGGTCCCCTTTCACCTTCTCCAAACACCACTACAGAGACAATGGATTAAGCTTTAAGAGTTCTATTCTTTATTGTTTTTGTTATTAATAAGGCATTCCAAATTTAGGTGAGCCAGTTCTCAGACCAAAGACATACAGTATAGTACCGGGTCCATAAACAAGGTCTTTCTAATTTGGTAGGACCTGAAGGGGCTTACAGTCAGATAACACAGACTGTATATTCACCTCTCCCCATAATGAGAAACTGTGGTAGCACAATTATTTTGTATAAAGTATTTATAATACATTACAAGTATTATACTTCCTCCAAGTATTTTTCTGCATTTCTTTCTACGTGAAAGGAAGTGTGGTAATATTTACCTCTGGAATTATTTTATTATTGAGTTGATTCAAAAGAACAAGTCTCTAGTCTCCAGTTCTGCTACATTGTCACTGTAGATCCTCATGCCGAGCTATCAGAAACACATTGGGCTGGGGTGGAGCCAAGATGGCGGAGTAGAAACAGCACATCCAAGCCACTCTGTCCCCAGATTCCCCCCAAACTATGTAAAAGGGGACTCTGAACAACTTCTGGAGCCCCAGCACCCACAGAACAACACAGAGAAGCTAACCTCCCACTGAGGACAGCCCAGCAGCCCTGCAGGAAGGACCAGCTCAGCGGTCTGGGAGTCGGCAGCACGCAGAGAGCAGAGCATGGCAAGCAGAGCCCAGGTCCCGGTGAGCTGAGGTTTTAGCCCCAGGGTGGCAGGGCCAGCAGCTGGCTGGAAGAACCCCAGAACACCAGCAGCTGTGGAGATTCCAGAATTATCAACATAGACATGCCTAGGACAAAGTAAGAGGTTCGTGTCCTATGGACTTTGGGACCAGTATTTGGGGAATGCGTCGGTTCCCTCCCCTGGGGGCTAGAAGCCACTAAGGAGACATGCCATTTTGTAGTTTTCAGAGGCAGCTCCAGCTCTTGGCCTGCATGCTAACTGTAGGGAGATCCAGTGATCAGTCTTGGGGGGTAATCACTCTTGCTATAACCTCCCTGGATCTGGATTGTGATTTGGGGTGGAAGTTGTGGGTGGGTTTACAGCTTGCCAGAAACAGAAGTTGCCCCCCACACGTTCGGGACAAAAATTACTCTAGCTGGCCTTAAAGCCATAGTGTGGCAACAAGCCCAAAAGTCAAGTAATTAAGTGGCAACATGCCAAGGCAAAGGAAACAGAAAAATGCAACCCTAGACTCCTATTTTGGGGGCATAGAGCGGGAAAAGGACTGTGAGGTCAGAAGTCCTGCTCCAAAAGCCCCAGGGGAAAACATGAGCGGGTTGCAGGCCATAGAGGACCTTAAGAAGGACTTTAAAAATCAAATAAGAGAAGTGGAGGAAAAATTGGAAAGAGAAATGAGAAGGATGCAGGAAAAGTATGAAAAGAGGGTCAATAGCCTGACTGAGGAAAACAACACCTTAAAAAATAGACTAACTCAAATGGCAAAGGAGGCCCAAAAGGGCAATGAGGACAAGAATGCCTTAAAAACCTGAATTTGCCAGATGGAAAAAGAATCTCAAAAGTTCACTGAGGAGATTCATTCCTTCAGAGTTAGACTGGAGCAAATGGAAGCTAATGACTTTATGAGAAATCAAGATGCTGTTAAGCAGATCCAAACAAAGGAAAGATTAGAAGGCAATGTGAAATATCTCATGGGAAAAACCACTGACCTGGAAAATAGATCCAGGAGAGACAATTTAAAAATTATTGGACTACCTGAAAGCCATGATCAAAGAAAGAACCTAGAAATCACCCTTCAAGAAATTCTCAAGGAAAACTGCCCTGATGTTTTAGATCCAGAGGGCAAAATAGAGGTTGAAAGAATCCACAGATCACCTCCTGAAAAAGATCCCAAAAAGAAAACTCCCAGGAATATTATAGCCAGGTTCCAGAATCCCCAGATCAAGGAGAAAATACTACAATCAGCCAGGAAGAAACAATTTCAATATTGTGGAAATACAATCAGAATAGCCCAGGACCTGGCAGCTTCTACACTGAGGGATCAAAGGGCATGGAATATGATATTCCAGAGGGCAAAAGAACTGGGAATGAACCCAAGGGTCACCTACCCAGCAAAACTGAGTATTTTGTTTCAGGGGAAAATATGGTCATTCAGTGGAATAGAGGACTTTCAAGCATTCTTGAGGAAAAAACCAGAATTGAATAGAAAATTTGACATCCAGACACAATAAGCAAGAGATGCCTGAGAAGGTAATCAGGGAAAAGAAATCAAAAGGAACTTATCAGAGTTGAACTATTTACATTCCTATATGGAAAAGTAATAACTGTGACTGATGATATCTTTCTCACTATGAAAATAATGGAAGAAGGGGGTGTGGTCATATGAATACATATGTGAATGTGTGTGTATATGGTTACAGTTATATATGGATAGAGGGCATAGGTTGAATTTGTTGGGAAGGGAGAATACTCAAGGGATGAAATTATGAGGTGAGAGAGGAAAGTGGCAAGAGGAGATGGGGAGAGACAGGGTAGGGTAAACTATCTCATGTAGAAGAAGCAAGGGGAAGTGGTTGCAAGGGAGGAGGAGAATAGGAAGGCAAAAAAGGCAAAACCACATTCTCATTGAATTAGGTTCAGGGAGAGAATGACATACATACTAAATGGGATATCTCAACCTGCAGCAGAATAGGGGGAAGGGGGATGAGAGGAGGGATGATGAATGGGAGGGCATCCTTGGGGGGAGGGGAGGTTGGAAGTACCCACTATAGAAGAGGGACAGGACCATGTAGGGAATGGACCGGGTGAGGGGTGGGATGAGTGGGAGGGAATTATAAGCCACCCTGTACAATATATCTAGTATGATAATGTTTTGCATAGCTAGACATGTACAACATATACTGAATTACTTATCTCCCAAGAAGGAATGGGTGACAAGGGAGGAAGGAAATGGATCTGAAATTCGAGGTCTTAACATTAAATGTTTCAAATATATATAAATACTATTATTAATACTCTTTTGCTTATAATTGGGAGACAAGATGTGTAGGCATTGGGACACAAAGATTCACCTTCTTCTAATGGAAAAGTTGAAGAGGGTATGGGAGAAAGTATGGGAGAGAGCAGATTGGAGGAATTGATATCTTGTGGGACTGCTATTCTGGGAGGTTGAGTAGGGGAATAACGGGGGGAAAATGATTGTAACTCAAAATCTGGCGGAAATGAATGATGTAAAACAGAAGTTAATAAAGCATTTGTTTAAAAAAAAGGAAAAAAAGAAACACATTGGGCTTATGGGCCAAGCAGCACTAAATGTGCCTTTAAGTCAAATTTATAAATTCATGATTAGAAAATAATATAATAAGTTTTAATATAAATTCAATAGAATAGGAGAGCAGACCATAGCCTCACAGAGTGAGAGATCCTAGGAAAGCATAACACAATGAGGTGAGAGAAGGAGATAGAAGGGAATTGTTGGAGAGGCTGACATACTGGGGGAAGTAAGGGGCGTGTACCACTTTAATATCCCCATAGGACTAAATTGAGGTAAAGAGAACAACTGAATAGTTTCCTAGTGTTCTTGCTAAGTCCTAAGTCAAGTTGTTTCCATACTATTAAAGGAATAAAAGTGTTGTCAAAATGTAATGTTGATCATTTTAAAATAGTTTATTGTTTTAAAAAATCAATGTTTAAAAAACGTTGCAATATCTAAATTTTGTGTCCTAGAACAAAGTCTAAGTTGCTCTATCCTGACCAGTCAGTCACTAAAGTCCTTTCCAACCACAACTTGAAAAGCTTCTAGATATTATAGTGCCAGCTGTGGGAAAAATCTATCTCCTCTTTAGGGGTTTCCCATTGTCCACTCAGAATGCTAGCTGAAATAATGGTTTGGGGTCTGTATGTCCATCTAACTAATAGATTTACACCAGTGATTTAATGGATCAGTGACTGTATCAGGATCAAATGAGATAATATTTGTAAAAAGTACTTAGCAGCTTAGCTTACTGTCTGGCACTTAGCAGGTCCTGTACAAATGCTTATTCTCTTCCCTCCCCTTATCTTTATCCCTATCCCAGGTGATTCTAAATGTTCTTCCATAAATCCCCTGTAGAGGATCTAGCTAATAAGATGGAGACCTTCCCCCTGGATCACTTAATATTTGTACGTTGTGTTGTTGTTGTTGTATTTGTCTTTCATTATCAAAGAGGACCATGACATAAGGGAGATGATATGACTTGTGGTTGACTTTGATTTGAGTGAGGGAGGGCTGTGCAAGGTCATCAACCTCACATTATTTTGTATATAACCATATAGCACAAGGTCTATCTTTTATCTCTGTCTTTCACTGTATGACCTACCAACCTCCTTTTCTGACCTAGATTTCTGGTATTTTTCCACTCTTCCATGACTTGCTTGACCTTCCAGATATCACTAATTTTCCCTCAGCACCCACTAGCACTCTTTCTATTAAATGAAATGCCCATTCTTCATCTTCCATAGTCAATTATTACTACCTGAGTACCAGAAAGATGTAGAGTCTCCAAGGAAGAGAATAAATGTTGAAAATATGACTTGTCCATTCTGCCCTACTGGACTGAGGAATTTGGTCTTACCTATGCCTCTGAACTTTGTCCGTGGTTTGCCTAGACTAATAAAGTTTCCAAATACTTGACTTTCTTCCTTGCCTCCTGAAACAGAAGGCTCAGCTTGACTTTGGCTCAGCACAATCTCTCTTCTGCATCCATCAGCCTGGCCACTAATCTAGAAATTTCAGCCTTCGCTTTATAAACAAAGAGAGAAATCCAAGTGTTGTGGTCAAATTCTAGAAAAAAGAAAAAATAACATCTGTTGCCAATAAACAACATGCTTACTCCAAAGGCTCAGAGGACTGTTGAACCAATATTTGCTGAAGAAGCACATGTGTGAAAATATTTTCCCCCTAGAAGTATTACTATTTCCCTAATGATCTTGGGAAAGTATCACAAAGTATGAAAATCATTGACATTTCACTTGTTTTGCCAACATAGACCACCAAGGCACCTAGAATTGTGCATAACAACTTTTTGTCATTCTTTGGTGAGTTTTCTCTTCACTCACTGGCGATCTAAGAAATTCCATGCCACCATTTATTAAAATGGAGTGCCACCTCCTAGGTGGAAGGAAGAGGAGACTAGAAAAATTCCATCTTATTTCAGATGGCTGGGAAACAATTAAAGAGTGGGAACATTCCATTGCACATCACTCTCAGAAAAGTAAACATAACTTCTTTTCGGGATAGCCTTTTCAGGCCAGTTGAGATTGCTATCAGATCACAATTGATGGGATGACCTTGATGCCATAGGAATGAAGGAAAGCTGTAAGTCTCCTAGAGCCTGTAGACACTGCATATATCAAGTGAATCTAATCTGAGAGGTGGAATGCAGTCAGTGCATTCTGCCTAATTCTGAACATCTGCCTCACATATGAAGGGGACGATGTGCCTGATCTGCACATGGACAAGGCTGGCTTAGGGTGACCCTGGCATTTGGGATTATTGATGGGACAACCAGTTAGAGGAACAGTTTCATAATACTATTTTTGGGAAAGAGGCAAAAAATTGTTTTCTTCAAATGGAGACCATTAATCCAAATTAGGTGTCTGCAGGCACCAGTGTAGGGAAAGAATGAGGTGGGTTCTATTTACATAAGTGATTTTTGCATTTCTGTGGTCTGTCCTAGAAAAGGAATTTTTTTCTCTGGTTTTAATGCTAAAGATACAGATAAGGGTTCTGTCACTTTGGGGGTGAGGGTGGGCTGGAGAAAGGCTTTTCAGTCAAAACTAGCCTCTATATTTGTAATGTGCAAGTAAGCATTCCAGAAATCCTTAATAAATAGAAGAAAACCTCATGGCATAGCCCCCAACCCACCTGTTACACACTATGTGGCAGACAGCTGCTTTACAGGCGGGCCTTTGCAGTAATTTACGGGACACATCCGATAACCCATAGACCCATTTTTCAAATAAACACATTTTTCAAAATATGGATGCCATTAGAGACAAAATAGAAAATTAATGCCCAAAGGGAAAACTTGAGACAAAGTAGAGACTGAGCAGTTAAGCACCCTGGTGCTAGGACATTTAGCTGAACCATTGGAAATTCCATCTAGGTTTCCTGACTCTCACTACAAGGCTTCTTATACCATGCTATACTATCCATTCATAGATTTGTCAGTATTCTTCCTTTACCAGTAACTGGCATCTTTATGCTTGGCCTTGGTCAAAGTGCTGCTGGTATGGAAATAATCAAGATGGTAATTTCCTGAGACAGCATTGTTAGTGTGTTTACCACAGGGTAACCATAAGGCTGTTAAGTGAATAAAAAAAATAGGTTTCAGCAAATGATTGTGTTTAAGGTCTGTTCATTCCTTTCATGTTTACTGAAAGTCAGCATGCCTTTTGTGAAAACTGGGCAGAATCCTGTTAAAGCTGGCCAAGCAAGGTTTAATTCTACTCTCAAATACTCCTAGTAAACAATTGAGTGTGGCTACTCTGCTGAAATCTGAACAGATCCTATTTTCAAAAGGGCTATCAGGGGCATATTGAAGTTTGACACCAGTTAGTTTGTTTGCAGGGATTCTTTTATAGATAGATTTCCCTTCTATACTGAAGCAAACAAAATAAAATGTCCTGAACAGAGGTATGCTGTGGATGCCCAGAAAGATACCATTTCTACTTAGCTAAGGTTATGGCATTAGATTCCAGTTTTGCCACAATGAAGAGCAATCATATTTAAGTCTGACTCACCTGTTATTTGTTTTCTGAATATCCAGGATAACATTTCCTCTTCATAGTTACTGGAAAGATTAGAATAAGCTGGGGTGGTTTCGCTCATAGACTGGATCCCATGGCCTGCTATGGTCTGATGTAATCGAATCAGGGAAGGCCTTTTATCCTAAAAGTGTTACCCCACCATATTTGAAATTACTTCATTTTACCTTATTAGATGTATTAAAATTCTACCAATTATAGAATTAGCCTCCATTAGTTAAGAAGAGCACTGTCTTTTATAATGTAAATACACCAAGAAGATACTATAGTGCATTCACATTGTAGTATGAATTATTTTCTTCCTTTCTTGCACCCATCTGAGGTCAGTCACATTGAGATAATGAGTCTAACTTTTCAGAGGTTGGGGAAGAGAGAAGAGAAAGAGGCCATGTCAGAGCCTAAGACACTTGGGGGAAGAACTCTTACAGAGGGAAGATTTGGGAAATCAAAAGACTGTCTGATGGCATGATGCTCTTGGGGGAGTAGAAAGTGAAAAGCAGGTGCTAAGAAAGAGGAAGAGAGAAAGCAGGCAAACTTTGTGATTTTGCCTCGGGCTGGTCTTGTTCCAAGATCCTCTCATTTTGCCTACTTGGGTAGAATGTATTCCCTTGGCTGTGAGAGCTAAGTTTAAGAAGTTCAAACCATTTCTCCCATAGTGTTAGCCCCAACAGCCCTACAAGAATGCTTACATAACTAAATGGTTTCAGGCTGCAGGATCTATAGCACAGACCTTGTCTGAAGGTAAATAAGGCTGTATCAGAGCAGTGATTGAGTCGGGAGAATTAAGGTTAACAACAATGTGAGTAGAGAGAAATATTGACTGAGGCTCTAAAGGTCAATGCGCCAGAAACAGGGAGACAATAACGGGAGAAACAGATGGGGCTCTTTGCTGAATTGGGAATTTCCTGGCTGCCATTTGAGCCAGACTTGTCCCAATACCTCAATGCCATTTTATATTTGGTGCCTGTGCTCTTAAGAGTGGGGTTTAAAAACGAGCCCTCAGAAACGTTCCTGGAGCTGGTGCAGTAATCTGCTCCGGCGCCTTCGTCGACTCATAAATAGGAATCTGTTGTTTACTGAAAAGTCCAGAATGGGTCCTTCAGCAGCATTATGTTCCTGAGCCTCATTAAAAGCAGGGTGGTCTAATTAAAGCAGTCTCCTTTTTAACTCTCAGTGGGGCCTGTGGCTGAGTGTGCAGGGATGGATGCATTTATATACCTGGATGGAGCCAGTGGGTTTGCTATTTTTGCCTCTTCTTTTGCCCACCCTACCTCCTGGTCTCATTATTGAAGCCATAATCAGTCTAGTCCTCCAACTACTTCTAACCCAGCTTTTGAATGGCCCCAGATGAACTATCCTGAGCTGAACGAGCCACCTTTTCTCTTGTTCTCTCCAACTCCCCTCTATTTTATTTTTGTCTTGCATAAAGTAGGATTGAAATGTGGCACATTCAGATTTCCCTCACTTCTCTGAGCCTTGCCTTTCTCCAGTTTGAGTTCCACTCATGGGAAGCCCTTGGCAGACCTCTTTCTGGAGGTCAGCTGACCCTACCTCTGGGCCTCAGTTTCCTCTCCAGGGCATCATATCCCCCGTTGATACAATTTACCAGGTGGCTGTGTTAACTCATAGAGCTCACTTGCAGTACATGAATTCCTCTCCATGAGTTATTAATAACAGCATCTGATTCATGATCCCAATTAGTCCAATCAAGGGAGCAGCTACAAAATACTTGGGATATGTACAAACTTAAGCTTTTTTGTGTCAACACTTTAAACTCATTTGAGTTTGAGGATTTATTACAAGCCTACATCTCTCCAGCTGATGTTAAGATTAAACAAATCAGAGTTAGATGCTTACTTTAATTCTTGTTTATAACGATCTCACTACAGTCACCTCTCAAATGATTCTTTCCCTCATGAAATCTGCCAAGAAAGGTTTTGCCATCCCTTCCTATGAAAACTAACTTCCCCAGATAGTTCTCTGTATGTGAACCTGGTTAGGAGGGAAGCTTAGCCTGGAATGCTTCTCTGTGTGACCTCAGACAAAAGCCCTGGGAGGTAGGTACTCTTATAATCCTCATTTTACAGATGAGGAAACTGAGGCAGTTACATTACTTCCCCCAGAATAATATAGCCAGTAAGTATATGAGATCAGATTTGAACTAATGTCATTTTGTTTCCAGGTCCAGTGCTATATCCACTGTGCAGCCTAACTGCCTCCAAATAAGTACAAAGTAATTTAGGAAGGAGAGAGCTAGAAGTGGATATGGGATCAGGAAAGGTTGTAGGCAAAAGGTTGCTACTGAGTTGAATCTTGAAGGAAGAATTATTCTTTGAGGTGGAGATGAGAATGAAGTATGTTCTGGGCACGGGAAGAGGTAAATACAATGTCAGAGAAGTAGGAGATAGCATCTTGAATCTTCAGAAAAGGTCAGTTTGGCCAGATTAGTGACTGCGTGAGGAGGAGTGCTGAGGTTGGAACCCCAATACTGTAGAGAGGTCTGTTGGGGGTGGGGGTTAGATGTCTCTTAGTTCATAAAATGTTATTTAGATATTTGAATCTAAAAAAACGAAAGGGACTCTAGTGAGATTCAGTCAGATCAAAGTAAATATCACTGCTAGAGCATGAACTAATCTTATTGCTCCTTCTTTTCTTTTTGCATTGACATTGGAGATAGCTAGGTGGTACAGCAGGTACCTGGACCTGAATTCAGGAAGACCTGAGTTTAAATCTAACCTCAGACACTTACTAGCTGCATGATTGCAGGCAAGTTTGCTTAGCTTCTGTCTGCCTCAGTTTCCTTAGTTGTAAGGTGGAGATGATTATAGTGTCTACCTCTTGGGGTCTTTGTGTGGATTAAATGAGATAAATATTTTAAAATACTTAGTAAGTGCCTGGTACATAGTAATTTGTACCACTCACTAAATGCTTACTCCGTTTCTTCTTTCCATTGCTAAGCTTTGACAAATTAGCTTTTAGTTTTAGCTTTGCCACTAACTAGCTCTGGGACTTTCGACCAGTTGTTCAACTTCTCCAGACTTCAATTTTGCCATCCATGAAATGAGAGGGCTGGATTAGCTCTTCTCAAAAGGTCTTTCCTAGTGCTGACATTCTCTGATTTATGAGTCTAACAACAGCATGATGAAACTCCCACTCCAAGAACCTCAAAGTTTTGTCTAAACTCAGTGTCCGATAGTGTCACCTTGGCAAATCACTTTGATTTTTCTGAACCTCAATCTAATCATCTGTAAAATATAGGGATTGGATTAGATGGTCTCTAAATCCTTTCCAGTTCTAACATTCTATGATTCTACAAGACAAATATTGTTTTGATGGAGAAGTATTACAAATTTAACAACAGAGAGGCATGTTTGTTTACTTTCTGTTTCGAAGTAAAACAAGGATCTTTATGCATTTTCCAATCAGCGTGTTTGGGACATTTATTAAAGTTTGAAAGTTTGGAAAAATATGCCTGGCAAGAAGTCTTGCTTTCACTATTAATAAAGAAACAAACAAAAAATTGGTCCGTGTGCCACAAGAGAAGAGCTTAATGAAAGTTGGTTTAAAAAAATAGCCTTGAAATAGCAAGGCATAATAATAATATAATTGGTAGGATATTTAGTTAATTAAAGCAACTAATTTAATACTTAATATTGACATTATATGGTAAATATATGCAATATATGTTAAATATAAAATTTTATTTTTAATACTACACATTTACATAGCATATTACAGTTTCAGAGTTCTTTCATAGGCATGATCACATATAATTATCACCACTCTTAGAGATGAGCCATGAAAACATTATTCCCATATTACAGATGAGAAACTGACAAAGAGAAGTAAAATGATTTGTCCCCCAAGTGACAGAGGCAGAATTCAAACCCAGGTATTCTGAAAGGCAACAGTTTTTGGTGCAAAAGTCCTTCTTTTTCCCATCCATGACCTTTCAGGATAATAATTGAATGGAAAACTTTAGGACCTTTCTCTAATACTGCTTACAATAGATTGGAATTGCATATGAGGGCTCAACTTGGATGATGTACAAAGGAGTTAACTTGCTAACATATCCAAAAGAACCTCATTGTGAGATTCAGAAACTTACTTCCTTAAACAAATGATCTAGAATTTCATTATAATTGTTCATTATGTAAGAATATTGACTGCCCATGGGTAGTGGTAGAAATTCAAATATAGCACATGCTCTGGCGTAACTATGCTAATTCACACTCACATTATGAGTTAGGTCCCCAGAGCTTGGCTACTATATTTCCCCTTATTGTTCTAAGGCTAAATCTGAGAATTTTTAAGGGGGCAGAATCTTTCTAATGTTATTGCAAATGAGCCCCCATTAGTGTAATTTCCTCCCCCCCTCTTCCCTCCCCATTATCAACTAATCTCAATTAGCTAGATTTAATCAGCTTTTAAAAAGGGATGCTTATTAAGAATGTTTGGTACATCATCCCTCCTTCAAAAAAATATCTATGAAACACTCTCCCACAAGCAAAGAGGATTTTGGGAAAGTGAGCACAAGTTTGTAAAAGATGGGTGACAAAGGAGTTAATTCTCAGTTTTTGATCACTAGATGTGCTTTTCTCCTGTTTGTAGGATACTTCTGAGGTCCCCCTAATAGGTTATATAACATATTTTTTTGTAGAGTCTTAACCAATTTCCTTTCCTCAAGGTGTCCAGTTTGTCTTTGGCTTCTGATGCTGACACACTATTGATTGTTCATGGAATGCTGTTTTAGGAAGCTGCTAAGATTAGGACACTGATGGGAAGTCCAAAAATTCTCTGATCCTCTGATATTCACAAGGTCTCTCTGATTAACAGGGGAGGGGAGATGACTAAGACCATGGTTAAAGTTGAGGCCTTTCTATTTCCCTTTAATACTCTCTCTAAGGGGATTGGTTGATATGACTTTCCTTTATGCTAGAAGACATTGGAATTCAGTGGTTTTAAACTTACAATTTTATAGACAATCCATAGGATTTGATCAAGTTTCTTCAATCAATTCAAATACACTTCTTATACAATGTCAGTCCAATTCATTCATGGGCTTTTAAAGACATTTAAATTGATCAAAGAATTTTTTGCCCTCATTCTAGAGCCTATGAGTTATTGATTTATGAAGATGTTCATGCCTTTAACTGTCTAATTCAGTTGAGATATGCTCTCACTTGATAAAACTGTCAGACCTAAGTGAGAGAGATGATTGATTGATTAATTGACTCAATTGCCCCTCCCACTTTGACATAAACAGACACGTGAAATGCTTGTGAAATTTGGACATGTTGTCATTTGTTGAGAGACATCTTGAAGGAGAAGAGTGGGTAACATCAGTATAAATAGGGATATGTCAAATGAATTTGCTAATTCTTCCATTTATCTTTTATTTATTTATGTCTGTCAATGATTATTCTCTGTTTGCCTGCATCATTTCTCCTTGTATAAGGCTACCTTTGAAGCAATCTTTATGTGGGCCAGATACTTTGAAAGCCTATACTTGGAATGTTAACATCTATATTGATGTTTTCCCCTAGAGCAATACAGTAATAGACTTGTAGACCAAAGGGACTTTTGATCTAGATTAGTTGTCTAAAATCCTCATTTTTCAGACAAGTAAACTAAGGTGCAGAAAGAGAGAATGACTTACCTGAAGTCACACAGGTAGTATGTGGCAAAATGGAAATTTAAATTCATGTCCTCTGACTCAAAGTCCAATGCTCTTTCCAGAACAATCACTAATGTACAGGATGATGGTCCTGTGAAGTCCCTTCACAGAAAGATTCAGGAAATTTCATTATAGTTTGTGTTAAATGTGTTTTAGATTTTTGAGGTATGTCACTCACCAGACCATCCAATTTTACCATTTTATCATTTCCTTTTGTCCTCATCTGACTTACGGATGAGGTTGGGTTTGAAAGGTACACTAGCCAGTGAATGTCTTTTCCCAGTAAAATTGTTAATGTATTCTTTCTAGCCCCTGCAATACTATAAAAACTCCAAGGTGTAAGAGGTTCATCCGTCCCCTAATAAGATAAGCCTCTGCCTAGGACTACCCTGGCAAGGTTATCTCTTTCCCATGGTGAGTTCCATTGGGTTCAGCCTTTCCTGGCCCCCAATTACTCCTAACCATTTCTGTTCTAGAGCAGCCCATCATGCTTCCCCTTCAGCTGTAATTCATGCCTATATCACTCTGACCATACATCCCCTGCCAAGGAATTTATTTCCTATACCTTTACAATCTAATGTCATCTGACTTCTCAGCCTACTTTCCCAAAAAAAAAAAAAACAATTAGGAACTTTTGGCAGGGTTTATTTCTCTATAAGCTTAGGTGGCTAAGAAAGATCATTTTACTATTGCCTATTGATGGAGAGAGGCAGATATGATGAAAAGGAAGGAATAATATATTTTGTGGCAACTGATCTGGCTCTGCCTTTATCAACTTTGTAACCCTGGACAAGTTTCCGAGTTCCTCTGAGCCTCAGTTTCCCCTTCTATATGATGGGAATCAAATGTACAAATGTAAATACGTCCCTCACAGGGTTGTTGTTAATAATTAAATACAGTAATGTTCATTAAGTACTTTGTAAACTTTAAAGTACTATATGACTAGTGGCAATGATAATCATCTTGAAGAAATACATCTCAGTTGTCCTAAGCAATTGATGGGACATAGACTCTCTAGAATAAGAGTTTATGACTATAGAAGCTTAATTGTGCCAAATCCCAAAGCATTTAGGAGACTAATGCAAGGGATGGATTGTTTGAAGGGAGCTGAGAAGGATTAATTACATCCAGTCTTCCCGTTCCCATGTGTAAATTATTGCATGAAAACAGCTGAGGTTAGGTATGGGATCCAGGCCCATGATCTACAGATGAATGAAAGATGATAATTACTAGCTATGATTGACTCTTTGTTTTCAAGGGGGAAAAGTGAGTTGAGTAACAATGCCCCAGGCAAGCTGAATTAAAAAGATCTTTCTACCCAACCTTTATAGATCTTTTTGGGGATATAACAACAAATCACATGATCTTGCAACAGGATATTGACACATGAAGAAATATCACTAGATGGGTTTGATAGCAGGCTTGGTTGAAGCTTAGACCCTAGATGCTATTCATCCTGGAGCTTTTGGGTCAATTTTATAGATTTTGGGGGAACAAGGTAGATTTTACAAATAAAGGCTAGGGCCATGGCTCTTTGAACTTGGTTCTAAATTCTCTTTAAATTCTTTGTTTCTCTTTTACAAATCCACTCATCTCTTTTCATCAGTATCATGGTCAAACAGGTCTTTGAAAAAGAGGCTAGCATATGAGCTAGTGTATATTATGCTTTGTAAATGATATTTGTAAACTATTTTTCCCCGATTACTGGGTGAATTTGGCTGTTTCCCTGCTCCACACTGATCTCATTTTCCCATGTATGTATTACACTCCTCTCAGAACAAATTTTAGCAACCCATGAGAATTTTACAAGAGCAAGTAATAGTCCATGGACAGCCTATGGACTCCACTGGTATCCTGGGTGTTAAGAAAGAATGAGGAAGGTCCCCAGCATGTTGATCGGACTCCTCTGTAGGGAGCTACTAGGAGGGCATGAATATAGAGAGCCACAGATAGGTAGGCATGCAAGCTGTATCAGTAAAGGGAATACCTCCCTCAAGGAGGTCACAGACCCATAGAACAACAACAACAACAGCAATAGTTAGAATTTATGTAGCACTTTAAGATTGCAAAGTGTTAGAGTACCAGCCCCTGGAGTCGGGAGGACCTGAGTTCAAATTCAGCTCAGACACTTAACACAAAAAACTAGCCATGTGACCTTGGGCAAGTCACTTAACCCTAATTGCCCTCCAAAAAAGAAAAAAAAAAAAGATTGCAAAGTGCTCTGCAAATATTATCTCAAATAATCCTCATAACAACCAGTAAAGTAGATGCTATTATTATTTCCATTTTTAAAGATGAAAAAGCCAAGGCAAACAGATGTTAGGTGACTTGTCCAGGGTCATACAGTGAGTATTAAATGTCTGAAGCTAGATTTTAATTCAAGTCTTTCTGACTCCAAAGTTCAATGCTCTATTTTGTATAACCTTGTAGACCTTAATACCCTTGGATTCATTAATTATGTTAATATGGGAAAACTCATTATCAGATTTTGACCAAAAAATTCTTATTTTTTTCCAGATTCACAACTTGGAAAGTTGTAAAGAGGTACCAATCTGCCTCTGTGGAAGGAGTATCCATATGTACCAAGGAAATCAGAGATCCTTCAAGCATTTGAGGAAGGTATTTTACATTATGCAAAGGACATAGCTGATGCCTGGAAGAGATTCAATTTGCCAACAAGGTGCTAGAACACCTCTTGGGGTATATACATGTTAGTTTCTCCTTATGTAAAATGAGACAGGTAGACTCCATGATACTTATGGTCACTCCTAGATTTAAGAGCCTGTGACTAGAGTAAGTATGGTAGAATGGAAAGTGTGCTGAATAGACATGAGACAACCTGGGTCCAAAACCTGGCTCTCCTTCTTACCTCCAATATGACCTTGGGGAAATCCCTTAACCTCTGGGGGCATTGATTTCATTATCCATAAACCAAAGGAACTGGACAAGGCGGGAAGAGACCAATGGGGTCTCTTCCATCTTTACACCTAAACGCCCCTAATCCCATGAATGTGTGACTGCAGGATTTTGCCAGCAGAGGAGCTTACTAGAGGAAATTCTCTTGGTCTCTGAACAACAGTGAGCAGGCTAATTGATTGGCCAACAGTTGACCTCTGCCAAGGGAGGGTCAATTATGGAAGTAGTCCTGGGGGAAGAATGGATGGACCTCTTCACTTCCTCCGCTATGATATTCCAAAGGATGGCCACATCCATCACCCTTTGCATCTCTCATCTTTTCTGTTTCCAATCAGTGTTAAATGTCTTCAGCATGGCTTCACATTGCTTTAAACCTAGGATTAACAGTTCCTATTAATTCTGCTCTAGTGGGTTTTGCCTCATGTCATAAGTTAGGAGTAAACTGAATCATTCTCCTTCCTGTCTTGAGTGGTGATGGCACAGGATAATGATGCAAAAGTCCACAGATGGGCCTGTTGCACACATCTGATTCATGAAATTGTCCCAGGGTCATAAATCTCCAGGGTGGGCACCTTCCACATTAATGACTAAATTACATATGTTGTTTTCTGCCTTACCCAGATGCTGTGATTTTCCAATAATTGGGTAATGTCCTTTTGGGCAAAAACAAATTTCTCTTTAAATCTTGGCTATTGATTATATCTAGAGAAATATTTTCTCCTTTTCAGGGCTCAGTACTATCACGTCTATGATAGTTTTTTGTATTCAGTCTATGCTCTGGTCCAGAATTCTTTTGTTTTGGTTTTGTATATGTTAGCAACTCCCATTCTACTTCTTAAAGGGGTAACAGTGTCAGATGAACCATCCCACAAAGGTTGTATTTACCATTTAAACTGGAACTGACTGGGTTCTTCTGGATGGGTTTTCCATTTTGTTAGATCTCAGTGCCAATTGGGTGAGAAGAGAAAACCAATCTGGAAAATTTTCTAGGTGGATTCCTATGATTCACCTCCCCACAGTCAACTAGTGGGTTGAAGCTTCTTTCTGAATGGGTTGGGCAGTCTCTGAAGTATTCAAGAATCAAGTGAGAAACTGACACATGGGATTGGTAAGGACAGACCACCAGGCAATGCTAGACAGCTTTAGATAACTAATGGTCCCTCTTGTGTTTAAAGCAAAAAATATCAGAGAAATATAAGAGTTCTCATGGACTGTTTGTTCATGACAAGAATATGAGGGATGTCAAAATAGTATGAAGAGCCTCTGTTGATGAATTGGGTGGTAGAATCAAGAGAATATTTGTAACAGCGAGCACCCTGGAACACCCAGAATGGCCTGCTAGCACAGGTCTTTGTTTCTGCTTTTCTAAGAGAAAAGCAACTTTTAAGGGGTCAACAACATACTTTAATTATATTCACTAGTACAGGGGAAAAGCCAGCAGAGAAAACACAAGCAGAGAAATTAGCATGGAAACAAACAGGGCTCTGACTGACTGAATTAAAGCAGTATTGCTACACACTTTGCATACACCACTGGATTGAGAGAGTCTTTACATCTAAGCAGTCGGGGCACTCTGAACATACAGTCTCATTCAGAGAATCACAAGGTCCTTTTCATAAGCAAGCCCCCAAAGCAAAATACCAACTCAGAGTATATATACACTTCTCAGAGCCAGAAGGAATCATAACCCTCCTCAACACCTAATTAGAAACTAGCAAAAGGTGTGAAAGCCTTCCTACAGCAAGCTTCCCTTAATGGGTTCCACTGAGGCCTCTCAAGGGGAAGAGGGGAAGAAGGGAAGATGTTAAATCCCATTTACATTATGCAGCAATAATAGCCTTGCATGATGATTATCTATGATAGACTTAGTTCTCAGCAATACAATGATCCAAGACAATTCCAAAAGACTTGTGAAAGAAAATGCTGTCCAACCAGAGAAAGAACTATGAAGTCTAAATGCAAATTGAAGCATACTATTTTCACCTTTTTTTTCTTTCTCATGGTTTTTCCCTTTTGATCTGATTCTTCTTTCACAACATGACTAATGTGGAGAAATGTTTAACCAGATTGCACATGTATAACATATCAAATTGCTTACTATCTTGGGGAGGGAGGTGGGGAAGGAGAAGGGGGAGGAAGAAAAATTTGGAACTCAGAATTTTATGAAAATGAATGTTAAACTATCTTTATATGTAATTGGAAAAAAAATAAATACTATTAAGGAAAAAAATTGGGTATTATGTGAGCAAGAGAATGAACGGGGTTACATACGCTACTTGCAGAAGACTCCTCTGAAACTCGCCATATAGCCTCAACTCAACAACTCCTTCCCAGGGTTGTTGTGAGGATAAAATGAGGTAACATTTGTAAAAAACTTAGCACAGTATCTGGCACATAGTAGGTGTTTAATAAATGCTTGTTCTAATGTTGCAGGGAACATGAATGAGTGACCTGTGACTGAAACTCCTTCCAGAGGACTTATTCTTATATTGAACCATCCAATATTTGTTCATGAGAAAGTACTTGTTGATAGTCAGTGGAACATAACCTTTGACCCCAGAGATCCTCATGCTGGGTATATACTCCAAGGAGGTCAAAGATAAAAAGAAAGTTCTAATATACATCAAAATATTCATAACAGAACTTTCTTTTGTATTAATAAGAAACTGGAAAGAAAAAAGTTGATGTATTCTTACTAGGGAATGACTAAAGACGTTTTAGTGTATGAATGCAACGGAATATCTCTGTAGTATAAGAAAGAATGAGTAAGAGTAATATAAGGAGGCATGGAAAAATCTAGAATGTAAAGGAAGCAGAACCAAAAAACAGCAACCAAAATGAATTGAACAATGTAAATGAAAAGGACAACATAAGAGCAGCAAAAGTAAAAACAAAAGCTGTACAATTATAATGCCTGAGCTTATCCCCAAAGAGGAGATGAGAATGTACTTCTCTCCTTTGTGAAATGAGGGGTAAGGTGGGGAGTGGAGAGGGCTAAGAAGGTGAAACATAGCAGACTCAGTGAACATGTTGATTTATTTTTGCTGAACTTCTTTTTTCCCCTCTTTCTTGTCTATCCTATAAGGGGTGACTTTCAGAGTTGGGGAAGGGCAGGATCCATTTGGAAATGAAGATGATATTTTTTAAAAAAGAAATTTATTTTAATTCCGTGGAGTATTGGAAAGAGACTAGTTGAGATAGGTGTTCTCATGGAGCTAGAGCCCAAGGTGTTTACTCCTAGGTCTTTTCCCTTCATATCATCATTGTGGTATATAGGGCATGTTCTCAGGTGACTGTGTTGGCCTAGAGTCATTCTATGTACTGCTCCAGAGTCTACACAGCATGTAGTAGTATCAAGGAAACAATGATGAAGCTCTGAATGGTACCTGTTGAGCATACCTTCCATTTCTATTCCCTAAAGAAAAGATCCCCTCAGGTGAGATCTTATGTGATAAGGAAAGACATAGGGAAATGATCTGACTGGTTGAAAAAGAGGAAAAAAATGCTGAGTCCTCCTGACACTTCCTGTCCTCCTCACCTCTAAATGCTAACTCAAGGAATAATTCCCAGTTTCTTCATCCACCTCTGTGAAAAACTAGTGCATGATTAACTCCTATGAACAACACATCTCCAACCATGCACAACAATGTCCATCTCCAATATACTCTAACAATGATCTCTCCCTCCTCTGAACTCCTATAGAGGCAGCTTGGTTCAGGGGAAGGATAATGGAAATCCTAAGTCAGAAGACTTAAGTTAGATTCTCAACTCTTCTGCTTAATACCTGTGTGACCTTGAGAAAATCATATAACTTCTCTGGGCTTCGGTTTCCATACCATTCTCAAATAAGGGAGTTGGATTAGTGGGTCTCTAAAGTCCATTCTAGCCCCAAGACAATGTACCATTGTCTATGTACCATTTTGTGCCATTTCTCTTATTTTGAGGTCGTACACTGTTATTTAACTTTTCACATTTATATCTTTTCTCTGTACAAATCCTGCTAGTTGATAGCATTGCCCCTTTAAAAAACAGAAATAGACATGGCCAACTTCCAGGGATCCTCTGTCAAAGAGCACATCGAGCCCAGCAAAAGCTGTCATTCAGCAAAAACACTGATCTTTGGCTTGTTCTCAGTTTACCTGGCTCTTGACCTCTTGCTCCTATGGATATTTCCATCTCGCTCCTATTCTTTCATCCATGTTGACTTCTTCGTAACAACCGGCCTATACTTAGGACTCTTGCCATTTGATGTTTTACTGTGTTACCTAACAGAGCTGCTCAGGTCTCCCTTCCTCCCTGGGTCAGAACTTGGCAAGTCCACTGCTTCCTCCTTCCCCCTAGTAACTAACTGTCTCTCAGCTCCTCGATAAGATCCAACAGAATCATGAACTCCTCTGTCTGCCTTGAACCCAGATTCTGATCTCTACCTAACCCAAATTGCTGACTCAGATGCTGCTCCAACTGGGTAGTAAGCCCCTTGAAGGGCAAGTCTTTTTGCTGTAGGGATTTTATTTTGTTGAAATTTAAAATCTGGGATACTGCACTGGGATATTCACTCAAGTTATCTTAATAATGAAGATAATATTCCATTCAGTTATCTTTTTTTCTTACATTTACCAAAAGTATAATAATGGCTATAGTAATAACATCTATATACAATACTTTAAGATCTGCAAAGGGCTTTACATGTTAACTCATCTGGTTCTCATACCAACCATAGCAGGTAAATACTATTATTATCCCCATTTTATAGATGAGGAAACTAAGGTCGACAGAGGTTAAATGGCTTGCCCGTGGTCACACAGCTAGTAAACCAAGGCAAGACTTGAACTCAATTCTTTCTGGCTCCAAGACCCACACTCTATCCACAGCACCACTTAGCTGCTTCAAAAACCAAAAGGTCAGATATCCATTTAAAAAAAATCCATTTGCGTTATCATTTAGATTCAAATATAGGGAATTATCAAAGAATGAAATCTCTTTAAAGGCAAAAATAATTAAGCATATACTGAAAAAATATGTGAAGATTGAGAACTGAAAATAAGCATTTAATATGAAAATTGTGCTGATGAGTAGAGTAATGGGACTTGTAAATGTGGGAGGCCTCTCTACTCTCTCCTTTCACTCCACAGTCCAGTCACAGTAGCCTAGTCTCTTTCCAGTGGCTATCTCACACAACTGGAATGCTCCCTCTCTCTTTAGCTCCACCTCTTAGAATTCATGACTTGCTTTAGTGCCCTTCTCAAAGACCATTTTCTGCTGTAGGGTTTTCGATGCCCCAATGCTAGCTAGCCCTTCTCTCTAAGACTACCTTCTATCCACCATGTCTTTCTCTTTTGCAGAGCTATTCACTTACATTTGTTCTTTCACATTAGAATGTAAACTGCTTGAGGGAAGGAGTTCATTTTTGCCTTTCTTTGTGTCTTTTAGAACTTAATGAAATGCTTTACTCAAAGTAAGGGTATAATAAATACTTGTTGTATGATTGACTCATCCAGAGCCTGGACTGACTGGAACTAAGGGAAAGTCTACTGCTGAAGTATGGGAGTGGCTCTGGAATCAGCAAATGTAGGCAAATTCACAGAATTATATTTAGAAGGAGGGGAAAAAAACACCCAGGTCAGTGGCAACTAACTGCAAATTCCATTAAGTCCTCCCTGTTTCTTGGGGTAAGAGACTTAAGCCGGGTGCCATGTACTGCCAATAGATTTGTAGCTAGATTTCGAGGAATCTATGAACTTGGAAGAGAAAATTTACATGTTTTTTTCACTATCCTTTGACTTTATAATCTTAAGTATTTTATTTTCTGTATATAAAAACATTTTTCCAAGAAGTGGTCCATAGGCTTTGCCAGTTGGCCAAAAGAGTGCAGGACACACAAAAAGGGTCAGAACCCTGGGCTAGAGGCAGGGTGAACAATAGCCAATCAGAGCACAATGAAAGGCTATACTCAGGTTTTTTATAAAGGCCATATTTGGGGGGGGGTTGGTGAGTATAAGTTTTGTCCCTATTCAAACCAATACATGTATACCAGGGGGTGCTGTGGTGAAATGGCAATGTTTTTATTCTTTTTTGGACCGTTTTTGTACCATTCCTGTCATTGCTGCAGTGATTTCTAGAATGGAGCTTTTTCCCCTTCCGGAGTAGCTTTGCAGCAATAACAGATTGGCAGGTGAAGGGCTTTCATCCCAAGCCAACAATTTTACCATCTGTAGGTAGTTTTAATCTAATGGACTAGGAGGGAGAGCTGGTTAATTATTTCCTAAGTTCTTCTCTATAATTCAGAATTCGATATGAAACCTGTCTGTGGGGAAAGCACATGGAACAGGAAAAGAATGAATCTAGGAGATCAAGGGGAGGGGAGGTTCTAGGTGAATTGATCAGCTGTTCTTGGAACAGCAGAAGCAGAAACCAAAGCCAGAACTGCTGATGACTAGACACTGAAAGCTGATTTAGTTTCCAGACTGGAACAGGATGCTGTTGACATCTCAGTCCCCTTCACTCTATTCTTTTTACCCTCCCTCTATTTGGGCCCCCATCTTCTCTGCATGCAGGCTTGGTCACAGCACTGCCTTCATTAAATTCTAGTATTCTCAAGTGAAATTGTTGATGGGAAACAGCAAGGATAAATAGTTCTATGATCCAAAAGCTACTTAGTAAATTATAAGGAATATCAAGTCAAGCAAGATATTTATAATTCTAGCAGACACATGCAAAAAGGTGCTTTAATATTAGAGAGCCCTTGAAGAAAATAAAGTCTTTTCCAGTGATTTTCAATCATTAGCAAAATTTCATATTAAAAATTAGTCAGAAAAGATAATTTGTGTCAAGAAGTGATTGCGATATTCATTGTTAAAATGACTCCCTAGCTCTGATTCATGCTAATGACTTAGTGGATTTTCATTCGGGAGTTAAGAGCAATTTGGTGGCCAGCAGACATCATGAGAATCCATCATCAAGCTGGTCAATAATTCATTAATTCTTTTTAAAATCTAGAAACCTTCATGAACTTAAATATCGGTAAATCCTGATTATAGCAGATGCAAGACACATATCTGATCCTACACAGAAGTTATGTCAAAGAAAGGAGAGTAACTTGGTCAAGTGTATAGGAAAGAGGGAACCGATATGCCAACAAATGGACATTTTAAACTGGGCTGAAATCTATTGACCTATTAAAGAAGTTTAGTGAGTTAAGCCACTGTATGTTAGAAAGAGATATTGACTTCTGCGAGTCTTCAGGCAAATTGCATAAACTCTCTTTGCCTCAGCTAATCCACATAATGAAAAGAATAATGTACCTCTCAATGGAAATATAAGAAGAACTAACAAAATTATTTTTGGTAAATGGTATTTTTTCCAATTACATGTAAATATAGTTTTCAACATTCAATTTCTTTTAAGATTTTGAGTTTCAAATTTTTCTCCTTCCCTCCCATCTTCCCCCACCCACAAGATGACAAGCAATCTGATATAGGTTTTACATGTGCAATCACGTAAACATATTTCCACATTAGTCATGTTGTAAAAGAAGAAACAGAACAAAAAGGAAAAGCTACAAAAAGGTGAAAATAGTATGCTTTGATACACAGCCAAACTCCATAGTTCTTGCTCGGGATGTGGATAGCATTTTGCATCATAAGTCTTTTGGAATTGTTTTGGATCATTGTACTGCTGAGAAGAACTAAGTCAATAATAGTTGATCATCACACAATCTAACAAAATTATTTTAAGATGTTTCATGAGCTATATGTAGGGTACCCAAAGGCTTAAAAGCAACTGTGATTGGATCATTTCATTCTTTTATGTGCAATCATAAGGTATCACCCAGGCTGAAACTTCAGAGATAGAGGCAGCTTGGTATAACAGAAAGCATGCTTGGTTTAGGGTCAGAGTTGAATTCTGACTGCAATTTGCTATATATGAGTGGTAAGTAACTCTATCTTTCTAGGGAAGTTACTATCTTTCAACTCGATGGTACCATGGTAGTATATAACCAGCTTCTTTTTCCTCTAAAGCAGACAGCAGATCCTACCCAGGTGTGTCTTGGTTGTCAATTACCCACTAACTCTCTTATCTACATGACTTCTTCTAGACATTATCGGAAGGTAGGTATGGCAATAACATTTTTGGTTCCACCCCACTTACTAGTCACTCCTCTTTCTTTCCTCTTCAACCCCATTAACAATTCTTCATATGCATAGTTAGAAAAACATTTAATAAGATTAATAAAAGCAAAATAAAAACAGAAGGATAAAGGTTGGTATAACCTCTCATTTGCCTGTTAATACAATGACAAGCTTTAATTTCCCAACTCAGATCACCATGTTCCACCCAAGATCTTAAGCAGGAATTGCAGGGCGTGAATACCACTTACCCCCATCACTATAGGGAAAACACTTAGGCTTGGTCTGAGAATCAGACCAGGAGTCTGGTTCCTTGTCCTAGTTCTTCTCATTATGGTTCATGAACCAGCTTAGTCACTGCTGTGGCTTCTGCTACAAGAAATGCTGCTTCCTGAGCTGACTTCCTCCTCATCTCATCTCACCACATTCACTTATCCATGCCTTGGTTACACAAAAAACCCAAAGGGGTGCTACCTAAATTTTAGTACAAATAGAGGACTGGAAGGAAATAGGTCATTTGGTTCCAAACCAACCCCCATGTTCCCTATTCACTTTCAAAAAAGGCTTTGTGTGCTCTTGACATTTCATACGCTCTTCCTACATTCACTGCTTTATCCCTAGATGCCAAACCAGGTCATAGGAATTAACTTTAGAACATTAGGACTGCTGGCTAGAACTATTTCATGTAAAATGAAGGGGCTGGATTATAGTTGGTCTCTGAGGATCTTTCTAGCTTAAAGTCTATGATATTTGATTCATCCTGTATTGGAATGATGCCCATTCTTTCTTTGTAATGTTTTGCTCACTCACATTTCCATTCTCATTGTTCCATTGCAGTTTAGTCCCTGGAGTGCTCTAATAACCTCCTAACTCATCCACCTTGTTACCTTAAGTTATGGCTCAATCCCATTTATCCTGAACATCAAAAATGTAGTATATGGGAGCAGGTAGTCAGTGTGTTTTTTATATCATAATATGGACCTAAAAAGTCTATTTTAATTTTTCTTCTCTTGTCATGATGTCATGTAGAACTAGATTATGTGTGACTTTTGATTGGCCTCTAAAATACCAATGATCTTTCCTTTGGGCATATTTCTAATAATAACCTTTCAATGGGCCCATTTGTTAGAATTTTTGTATTTTTTTTACCAATTTTGTCTGTCCATTTGAAAGGTAATAGCTTAATAGAATTGTCCATATAATTGACACTTTTCCCTGTTCCTAGAAAGTAACACACCACTATTTTCTTCCTTTTCTTCATCATCCTATTTCTTCCTCTTCCTCTTATTCTTCTTTGTCCTTTTCTTCCTCTTATTCTTCCTTCTTTTCATCTTCTTCATTCTTCTATTATCTCCCCACCTTCTTCTTCCTCACTCACCTTTTGTAAAAAACATGGCAGATTAGAGGCAGAAACCCAGTCACACTTTCCCAGTGTTACCCTATAAGCAACTTTAAAATAATGCCTCAAATCAAGTTTTGGAGGAAAAGGTCAAAGTGAGATATTTTTCCAGCCTAAGATACCTTAGAAGGTCGGCAGGAGAGGTCTATGATAGCAGGGTGGGGTTGATCCAGAAGTGTATGCTGTGATGACATTCGCAGTGGGCTGAGGTGGACACAACAGTATCAGCAGAAGCTTTGGGAGCTCTCAGACCAAAGAGAGTAAAGGGATTGTACAACTGGCCAGAAAGAGATTACAAGTGATTCTGCTAGTACTAGGTGCAACTGACACTCACAGGCAGTTCTGTTGCTCATATGCAGTTCTGGGTTGGAGTTACAGTGGAGAGGAGTACTTGAGGTCAGTCACAAGGGAGCAAGGGCTCAGGTCTCAGTTCCAGTGCCAAGAAGAGCACTAGTACTTGTGGGTACTGGGAGCTATGGGTAAAGACTAGAGCACAAACCAGGGGAGTAATGACAATACCTCTCCTCTCATCATGCCATTTTGGAAGCACCAAAAACTTGTAGACCTCCAGAACTAGTTTTGAGACCAATAGCATGAAAAGCCTCCCTCCTCCCAGGTGAGCAGAACTCACCTTTAGCATAAATTTTAAAGTTAAAAATATAGGCTGAAAAAGTGAACAAACAACAACAAAAGAGCTTGACTGTAAAAAGTTACTACAGTAGTGGAAGGGAAGACCAAAACCCAAAATTCGAAAAAAGGCAACAATGTGAAAACAACTACAATCAAAGTCTCAAAGAAAAAAGTGCTAGTTAAACACGAGCCCAACAAGAATTCCTGAAAGAGTTAAAAAAAAGATATGTAGTAAAGAAAAGGTGATAGAGGAAAAATTGGGAAAAGAAATGAACGATGCAAGAAAATTATGAAAATGAATTAACAGTTTGGTAAAAATACTGAAGAAAATCACACCTAACAAATCTAATGGTAAAAAAGGCACAAAAAGAGACAAGAATAGAGGTGTGCAAGGAAGAGCTTTTATAATGGAAGGGAAAATGGGAAGTGGGTGGACAGTGCTTAAACCTTATGTCAGAACTGGTTTAAAGAAGGAAGAATATATTCACACACACACACACACACACACACACACACACACACACACACACACACACACACACATGCACAGCAGCTAGGTGCTCCAATGGATAGAGTGCCAGAGCTGAAGTCAGAAAGACTCTTCTTTCTGAGTTAAAATCTAGTCTGACACTTACTAGCTGTATTACCCTGAGCAAGTCACTTGACCCTATTTGCCTCAGTTTCCTCATCATAAAATGAGTTGGAGAAGGAAATTCCAGTGTCTTCGCCAAGAAAACCCTAAATGGGGTCATTAAGAGTCAAATAAGACTGAAATGACTAAACAACAACGAAGCTACTGGGAACTGAGTTGTTGCTTGGACAAAACAAGCATCTGTGTGGTCAGGCCTAGACTCAGATTTTCTAGCTCTGGAAACCTGCCTTCCACTAGCATAGCTTTCAACAAGTAGGGATCTTGTCTACCCCACAATGAAGTATCAGAGAAGGGAGACATTTTTATTTTCTTCTTGTTGGGATTTTATTTAAAATTTTTAGTATTGCCCCAATTACATGTTAAAACAATTTTAACATTTTTTAAAAAAAGTTTTGAGTTCCAAATACTATTCCTTCCTCCTTCCCCTCCCCACTCCTTGAGACCTTAAGTAATCCAATAGATGTTATATGTGTGCAATTATGTAACACATTTCCATATAATTCACTTTATACGAGACAAGAAAAAAGAAAGAAAAAGAAAGAGAGAAGAAAGAAAGAAAGAGAAAGAAGAAAGGAAAAAAGAGAAAAATAGTATGTTTTAGTCTGTGTTCAAATAATATTAGTTCTTTCTCTGGAGATTAATAACATGTATCATCGTGAGTCCCTTGGGATTGTCTTGGATTATTGTATTGCTGAAAATAACTAAATCATTCACAGTTCTTCATTATACAATATTGCTCTTACTGCCTACAATGTTCTGGTTCTGCTCACTTTACTTTGTATCAGTTCATGCAAATCTTCCTCATCATTTCTTATAGCACAGTGATATTCAATCACAATCATATCACAGCTTATTCCCCCAATTAATGGGCAGCCCCTCAGTTTCCAATTTTTAGCCACTACAAAAAGAACTACTATAAATATTTTTGTACAATTACATCCTTTTCCCTTTTGAAATATGACTTTTGAAAGGAATTTTCTAAAAAGCACCTCAGGAGACCCAGGCAAGAAGTGGAAGCATACAATCACAAATAGGAAAATGGTCAAATTTATAGGTTGCAGAGGGCAAATCTTGGTCCTACATACCAACTACAGGGAATTAGACCTATTCTATTTAGCTACTTCTTCCTCCCTGATTTACCTCCTTCAGGACTTATCCTTGATATTATTTCAGTTGACTGCAGATTCATTCAATTATATTATTTCTGTCTGAGCTTTCTTGAATGTGCTTCACCAACTTTGTTACAGGTGTAGGAGCATAAGGTCTGGTAAAGGCAGTTCTCTTCTGCAATCTCCCCTTCTCAAATAGTACAAATCTGACTATGGACTTGGGAAAAGGTCTCCCCTCCACAACTTTCACCCTTCTACCTTCCATGAGAAAGACCTCTATATCTGGGTTTCCAATTTTTTTCCCTTCAGTTTAAGACCTTGTAATTCCCTAACTTTCTATTGCAGATTCTCTCTCTCTCTCTCTCTCTCTCTCTCTCTCTCTCTCTCTCTCTCTCTCTCTCTCTCTCTCTCTCTCTTTTTCTCTCCCTCTCTCCCTTTCCCTCTCCCTCTTCCTCTCCCTCTCCCTCTTCTCCTCTCTCTTCCCCTCTCCCTCTCCCCCCTCTCTTCCCCTCTCCCCCTGCCTCTCCACCTCTCTCTCTCCCTCTCCCCCTCCTCCTCTCCCCCTTCTCCTACCCCTCCCCTTCTCCCTTTCCCTCTCCCTCTCCTTTTCCCTTTCCCTCTCCCTCTCTCTTTCCCTCTCCCCTTTCCCACTTTTGGTCTCTTTTCTATCTTGCTGCTTAATTCTCCTAACTGAATTCTCCTAACTTATCTTTCTCCTGGGGATAAAATTGTTCATATATTTTATCTTTCTCCTGCCCTCACTTAACATTGGACCCTGAGGTCCTAGGACCATGTGATTAAATTTCCATGACCAGAGCTTTTCCCTGAGCTTGCTCACTCCCAACCATAACAACAACCACAAACATTAGCTGACATTCATATGGGACTTTATGTTTCAAAATGCTTTACATATATTAATTCATTTGATCCTCATAACATGCTATGAAGTAGGAACTTTTATTATCTGCATTTTACAGATAAGATTCCCTGCCCCAGGGACCCCCAGCATGAACTTTCTTCCTTGACTAAACTCTTCTACCCTCCGATGTCTGATGACATACCCTAGCTTTCTTCCCACTGACTGAGCTGACAATCACATTCTAGGGTCAGTAGACCCCAAAATTCCCTTTCTTGCAACTCTGGCCCAAACCATTTGTCTCTGTCCAGGCTACTCATGGTTCAGCCTCTATCCCTACCCCTCTACTCTATATTTTTATAGTGATTGCCTCCCCACCCCCAAGACATAGGACATGTGACAATTGCCATATCTATTAACCCTTTTCTACTTCCAAGTTCTTGAACAGACTCAATTTACCTATGTGAATAAATGTCTATGTCTATAAATGTATCATAATTTGTACTGTTAACTCATTTTATACTGATGAATATCTGATTTCCTTATCTAAATTATAAGCTTATGAAGTCAAGAAATGCGTCTTTATATACCTCAGTATGTCTAATGCAGTGCTGTGTACATAATAGGGACTGGATGCATATTTTCTCAGCTGAGAATACTCTGGAAGACACACGGCCATTGGTAAAAAGTAATGCAAAGGATCTTCCTTAGAAGACAGCGTGTTTCAATTTCTCTCAGCAATGAACTTGAGAAGTTCCTCATGGCTATAATTCTGTCAGTGGCAAACTAAAGGTCTTAGAGTGAAAAATAATTCCATTAAAGACTTTGTAGATAGCAGCAACAGCTGGGCTTGAACGATTTCCTCCCTTTCAATGGGTATCTTAAATAGTTCCCAAGCAGAGATGAGGGGGTGTGAGTTTAGAGTTCAATGACATTTTCCCTCTGTCCCCTAAAGTTGCTGGAAGTGGCTTCCATAGAACTAGGAAGACATTTCTCAATATGTTGTAAACAACTAATTTTCGTATTCTACATCAATCCACACGGTTTAAACTCACCAGTAAATAGTCTTCCAAGTGGAAGAGAGAATCAATTTTTCTCAAGCATGTAGACTGGACTGAAAACACCCTGATTTCGAGCAGCTAGCTATAAATTGTATTTTCATAAACTGATTTATTGAGCATTCTTAATATCACCCATTTCACTAGGTCTTAAGAAAACAGTTTCAAAATTGAATTATTGAGTTTTCTCATACAGAACAATTTCCTTCTATGAGAAAAGTTTTCATTACAAAAAGTGGCCTAAATAAATGTAATCATGCTTTCAGAATTCATTACTTCTTGGTGAAAACATTTTATTAGGAGTATGTTCAGTCACCAGTGTTGAATAGAAATTCGAAAAGAGTTGTGTTTGTTTTCTGAAGCGTGTTTAATGTAAGCCTAACCATTGGACACAGTGCCTTCATTACCATTCTCGGCAGTGGGCTTGCATATATTAAAATTCACTCCCAAGCCCCACACAAGATTTTTCTAAAAATGAGCCTTGCATTAAATATACCAGTTTGTGTGAGGAGAAAAAGTTATAGGCAATTAAGCATGCCGGCAGTGCTCCATTCTCAACAATGTCAGAAGACTGTGGAGATGGGTGAAATCTTTGTGGATATAATTTCTTTCAGAGGGTTTTTTTGCTCCAATTTGAATTTTTCTATGACTAAAAACCCCTAAAGCTACTTCCATTTAAAATACATTGAACTTATAGTAAAGTAATTATTTTAGGGAAAGACTCATTAACAAATATAAGGCAACCCACTGTGGGAAATTTTCAAGTTTTATCAATTAAGTTCTGTGCCAGGGCTGGAGGGGCAAAAGAAGGCCAAAAGTATGATGCCATAAAATTATTATATGAGTTGGTCCTTCAAAACCGAAAGACTGTAATGTAGTTATTCTTGTCAATGAGAATATTTAGTGTGGAGGCTCATTCCTAGAGTTCATTCATCAGAATGATTTCTGGAATTGAAAGAAGGAACACAAAGGAAAAGGGGTTGAAGTAAATCAAAACTAATTTCATACCATTTTTTGGTGGGAGAGGGGGTGGATCTCATAACCTCTTTGAAAGGAGAAAACATTCTGTGTCAGTATGGATGACTGTATCGTGGGGGGAAAAAGTCAACTTGGAGGTTTTAGCTAACATAACAGTTATTTCACCCCCAGACAGATCACTTTAGCAGTGGCTCTAGAATTCTCAAATGAGGTCAACTTGGTCAATTCCAAACAAATAACTGGGCCCTTGTGGAAACAATTTAAAAAATGATAAGGCCACATGGGGCAATGGGAAGAATATTAGAATGAAAAGTAGCAGGCCTAAGCTTAAGTCTTAGCTCTGACACTGATTAACTGTGGCATTGTAAGCAAAGTACCTAAGGTACGTGATCCTGAAGTTTCTCATCTTTAAAATGGGAATAATAAATGGTCAGGAAAACATTTTTAAAACTGTAAACCACTATGCAAATGTGAGTTATTATAAGTTATTATAAGTGTCAATTAGGAGGTTGATGGAACTTTTTACTTCTTTGACTGTTGGGATTGATGTATTCTAGATTGAGCCTTGGAGAGCATAGCTGCAGACCCAACAGCAGTTTTTGCCCATTTCCTAGTTTTCCCTCTTTGTTTATTTTTTTTGTAAAAGGAATTGTTTATTCATTGCCTGTATTATCTTCTTCTCCTCTGGTAATTTTGGGGTTATGTGGATATGTGCTTCAGTTCCCTGGGAAAAATTAAAAGAGGATCCAAAGAAAGTCTCTTTTATAAATGTTTATTTCATTTTTCTTATAAAAAAAGTTTGGCATTTCCTCTGGTGTGGCTGACAAGATTAAGAAGTTCCTGGAGAGTAAGGCAATGTGTTTTATAAAATTATGTACTCTAAACTAGGTATTAAATGGAAAATAAATGTGCATGACTCAGTCCTGGGCTGCGGGTCTGCTGAAACATCAGAATTTCTCTTGGCTTTGTTGCTCCTTTGAGTTTTGATTGCCCTGGGCAATTGAAGACCTTCAACTGAACCAGATAATATTGATAATAAACAGTATATTACCTATAAGGGACTGTTGGTAAGCTCTAGTCGGTCATGGTTATCCCAATTCTGCACTGAATAATACTCCCCGAAATATTGAATGGGAAATTAGCAGGTTTATTTAGCCCCTTATTTAACAAAGGAAGAATCGGGTAGCTCTTCATGTTATTTCATATCAAATTCTCCCCTGCATGACAGTGATTAAGCCATCAAAATATGGAAGTATAGCACTGAATATTTCTGTCACTTTCTTCCTTCTATGTTAGAGACCTCATAGGGGTAAGGACTGTTTTTCTCATTTTCCTGTGCAGGTTCATCATCATAGTACATTGCACACACTTAATAAATGACTGTTGAATGAATACATGTCTGGTCTGCAAACAGGAAGTGAAAATAAATGAGTGAAAAATAAACATACTTAGGGAATAAGTTACTTGCATAGAGAAAGGAAGTAAAGACCTAATGTTCTAAAACATTACATGAGGTCAGTGAACGCTACTGGTGGAAATCTTATTTCACAACTTTAAAAGTCTTGCATTTGTATTTTTAAAGGGATATTTATATCACCTGCTTTTCCCTTTATTTTTTTAAAGGATATGTAAAAAGAAGATGAACATTTTAGGTCCATTTAACTCTCCCTTAACCCCATCCCAATTAAACATTATATGCATGTGTATAGAGAAACAAAGCAAAACAAAACTGACCCAGAAACCTAAGTCACTCGATCATTTCCAAAACTTGAGTCCTCTGAATTTGAAGAGTAATCCAACTTTAGGGTCACGTTAGAAAATTTTGCACAGTGGGACATTTTTGTAGGAGTTTTGGTTCCAACTTTTGAAATAAATTTATGTTTCTGTAGTATCATGTTTCATTCCCCAAAGGGACATCTCCCTGACTGCTATGATTGAGTAAAGATGGGTTTCATGGAAATGTCTTTGCAATCTATATTTTTCAGTGATGTTAACTGGAAACAAGGCAATGTTTTAAATTGAAAATATCGACTATAAAATACAACTTTGTTCAGGGATTAGTAGGCATAAATGATGGGTCCAGTGGTAAGTAACTATTGTTCTCTGGATTCAATAATCCTACTCATATTTATCTACTGCAATTCAGTTTCCAAAGTGCTTCATTTACAAAGACTACCAGAAAGATTCATGTTGGGTGTAAGTGCTTTGTAGCCTATGACTAATAGTAACTACCAGGTCTGAAGTGAAACAAAAATATTATCAAAGGAAATATATGACCAGAAAAAGAGGTGCTTCTTTATTACTCTCAGCTTGTAATCTACCAATGGAATGAGGTTTTTCTAGTGGTCTTTAATTATAGCATTCTGATAGAAAATAGCACAGTTTGTGAATATTGGACTTTGAGACATCTTGGATTCAAATCTCGCCTCTAACACTTGCTATGTAGGCACAAATCATTGAATCTCTATGAGCCTCAATTTCCTTATCTGTAAAATGGGGATAATGATGTCTCTAGAGTCTACTGCACAAGGACCTAGGCTTTGCCATTAAATAGCTGTGTGACCCCAAACAAGTCATTGAGTTTAAAACATTCTCACTTGAAAAAGGATAGGACTTTTAAAGTTCCTTTAGAATCTAACATTCTATGACTTCACAGCCCTGCTTCATGGTACTGGATGCTTTCATCTGTTGTTGCTGGTGGTCCTTTGCTTTTGAAGAGGACCAATGATGTTATGGGGCAATATCTTGACTTGTGCATGAATTGGATTTAAGTGAGGCAGACTTGCATGAAGTCATCAGCCTCCCTCTCTCTTCCAGAGTCATTGAAGTCCAGTGGCAAGACAAAAGTCAGAACCACTGGTGATGCAGTGGTAACTGATAGTCAAAACAGTCAGACTGTGTGTTTGGGACCACAGAGAAAACAATCAGTTGACTAATGGATTTCTCATTCGTCAGTAACAGGTTTAGGTACTATATTAATAATGATTGTGATGATCGCTTGGATTTTCAAGGACTTTAGAGTCACAAAGCACTTACAAACACACACATGTATGTATGCTACTATTTCTGTCCTTGGTGACATTACTAACAAATGGATAGAACAAACATTAGCATCTCTCTTTTGTGATGAGAAACTTGAATCTCAGAGATTTTAAATGACTTGTTTACAATCCATGCCTAGTAGGTGGCAAACTCAACATTAAAACCTAGGTCTTTGGTTTCAAATATAGCACTCTGTTCAGAAAAAAAAAAAAAAGATTGCTTTCCTCTATATACCAGTAGAACAAGATGGCCATTATCACCCTACTTTATAGGGTCTTTGTGAATAGCTGTGACATACTTTATAAGAGCTCTGAAAATGCTAAATTTGGGCAATGAATATGAGGGTCTTTCATTACTGCTAAGACCCAAAGATCAAGAATTAGATTGGTCATAATCTTGTTCACTGTTTCTGCAATGTGTCATTGTTTTGTACCTTTGTGATACATCTGCTTCCAGAAGTCAGAGTTATTTCCTACATGAGTTGAGTGGAAACAGAGATGGGATCTGACCCAGATAGTTCTTCATAATCCCTGGGTGTTTGAAACTTCCCACGACAAGTAACACAGGATGGGGGGGCGGAGCCAAGATGGCGGAGTAGAAACAGCTCATCCAAGCCACTCTGCCCCCAGATTCCCCCCAAACTATGTAAAAGGGGACTATGAACAACTTCTGGAGCCCCAGCACCCACAGAACAACACAGAGAAGCTAACCTCCCGCTGAGGACAGCCCAGCAGCACTGCAGGAAGGACCAGCGCAGTGGTCTGCGACCTGGCAGCGCACAGCGCGCAGAGCGCAGGAGCCGAGCCGAGACCAGGTCCGCATGAGCCGAGGTTTTAGCCCCAGGGCGGCAGGGCCAGCAGCCAGCTGGAGGAACCCCAGAACACCAGGAGCTGTGGCGACTCCAGAATTATCAACATAGACTTGCCTAGGACAAAGTAAAAGGTTAGTGTCCTATGGACTTTGGGACTGGTATTAGGGAATGCGTCGGCTCCCTCCCCTGGGGGATAGAAGCTGCTGAGGACAAACGCCATTTTGTAGTTTTCAGAGGCAGCTCCCGCTTCCAGCCTGCAAATTTGTAGGGAGATCCAGCGATCAGTCTTGGGGGGTAATCTCTCTTGCTTTAACCTCCCTGGATCTGGATTGTGATCTAGGGTGGAAGTCATGGGTGGGTTTACAGCTTGCCAGAAACTGAAGTTGCCCCCCACACGTTCGGGACGAAAATTCCTCTATCTGGCCTTAAAGCCATAGTGTGGCAACAAGCCCCAAAGTCAAGCAATTAAGTGGCAACATGCCAAGGCAAAGGAAACAGAAAAATGCAACCCTAGACTCCTATTTTGGGGGCATAGAGCGGGAAAAGGACTGTGAGGTCAGAAATCCTGCTCCAAAAGCCCCAGGGAAAACATGAGTGGGTTGCAGGCCATAGAGGACCTTAAGAAGGACTTTAAAAATCAAATAAGAGAAGTGGAGGAAAAAGTGGGAAGAGAAATGAGAAGAATGCAGGAAAAGTATGAAATGAGGGTCAACAGCCTAACTGAGGAAAATAACACCTTAAAAAATAGACTAACTCAAATGGCAAAGGAGGCCCAAAAGGGCAATGAGGAGAAGAATGCCTTAAAGTCGAATTTGCCAGATGGAAAAAGAATCTCAAAAGTTCACTGAGGAGATTCATTCCTTCAGAGTTAGACTGGAGCAAATGGAAGCTAATGACTTTATGAGAAATCAAGATACTATTAAGCAGATCCAAACAAATGAAAGATTAGAAGGCAATGTGAAATATCTCATGGGAAAGACCACTGACCTGGAAAATAGATCCAGGAGAGATAATTTAAAAATTATTGGACTACCTGAAAGCCATGATCAAAGAAAGAACCTAGAAATCATCCTTCAAGAAATTCTCAAGGAAAATTGCCCTGATGTTTTAGACCCAGTGGGGGAAATAGAGGTTGAAAGAATCCACAGATCACCTCCTGAAAATGATCCCAAAAAGAAAACTCCCAGGAATATTATGGCCAGGTTCCAGAATCCCCAGATCAAGGAGAAAATACTACAAGCAGCCAGGAAGAAACAATTTCAATATTGTGGAAACACAATCAGAATAGCACTGGACCTGGCAGCTTCTACACTGAGGTATTGAAGGGCATGGAATATGATATTCCAGAGGGCAAAAGAGCTGGGAATGAACCCAAGGGTCACCTACCCAGCAAAGCTGAGTATTTTGTTTCAGGGAAAATATGGTCATTCAGTGGAATAGAGGACTTTCAAGCATTCTTGAGGAAAAACCAGAATTGAATAGAAAATTTGACATCCAGACACAAGAAGGAAGAGATGCCTGAGAAGGTAATCAGGGAAAAGAAATCAAAAGGAACTTATCAAAGTTTAACTATTTACATTCCTATATGGAAAAGCAATAACAGTGACTGATGATATCTTTCTCACTATGAAAATAATGGAAGAAGGGTGTGTGGTCATATGAATACATATGTGAATGTGTGTGTATATGGTTACAGTTATATATGGATAGAGGGCACAAGTTGAATTTGTTGGGAAGGGAGAATACTAAAGGGATGAAATTATGAGGTGAGAGAGGAAAGTGGCAAGAGGAGATGGGGAGAGATAGGGTAGGGTAAACTATCCCATGTAGAAGAAGCAAGGGGAAGTGGTTGCAAAGGAGGAGGAGAATAAGGAAGGCTAAAAAGGCAAAACCACATTCACATTGAATTTGATTCAGGGAGATAATGACATACATACTAAATGGGATATCTCAACCTGCAGCAGGATAGGGGGAAGGGGGATGAGAGGAGGGATGATGGATGGGAGGGCATCCTTGGGGTGAGGGGAGGTTGGAAGTACCCACTGTAAAAGGGACAGGATCATGTAGGGAATGGACCAGGTGGGGGGTGGGATGAGTGGGAGGGAATTATAAGCAGCCTTGTACAATATATCTACTATGATAATGTTTTGCATAGCTAGACATGTATAACATATACTGAATTACTTATCTCCCAAGAGGGAATGGGCAACAAGGGAGGAAGGAAATGGATCTGTAATTTGAGGTCGTAACATTAAATGTTTCAAATATATATAAATACTATTATTAATACTCTTTTGCTTGTAATAGGGAGATAAGATGTTCAGGCATTGGGACGCAAAGACTCACCTTCCTCTAATGGAAAAGTCGATGGGGGTATGGGAGAAGGTATGGGAGAGAGCAGATTGGAGGAAGCGATATCTTGTGGGATTACTATTCTGGGAGGTTGGGTAGGGGAATAATGGGGGGAAAATGATTGTAACTCAAAATCTGGTGGAAATGAATGATGTAAAACAGAAGTTAATAAAGCATTTGTTTAAAAAAAAAAAAACAAGTAACACAGGATGTCATGTGATTCAAAGGGAGGCAGAATAACTATCTCTAGCTTCTTCTAGCCCCACCCTTCTTCAAGGGGGATTGTTTTTCTAGCCAGGAGGCAAGTAGGAGGTTGGGCAAGTGACCTCTATTTTGCTCTTCTCAGAAAGAAGTACTGGGATAGAATCATATCTATTAGCTCCTTCAAATAATATTAGTCGAGGGGAAAGTCAGATTCAAGCTAATCTTCTGACCTCTAGTCATTAATGGGGAAAGGAGGAACCCAAACTCTGTATCCAAGGCTGAACTTCCCACCAACTATCAGTTCCATGATGAACACACATAGCACATAGCAAAGAAACCCATTTATCCCAGTTGATAGCAAAACAGAAATCAGAGGAAATATACATATTAAAATCTATTCAAGACAATACAGAGTGAAGGAACTCTCCCATTGGGAGCAAGATAAATGTACTCAGTCAAGATAGAAAGTCCCAGATCTCACTCAAAAGGAGAATTTGCCTGGTCTCCCATGTAGCAAACTGGGGACAGGGACATGATGGAGACTGCCAACTCCTCTTCTGTCAGTTTCTTCCCAGGGTCTTATATGCCCTTCGGCAACCTGAAGTGGAGTTATGTCTATCTTCTGTCTTGAATCTGGATGCCAGAAGTACCCAAGGTTGTTATTGTTGTTGTGCTTGTCCTTTTTTTTCCAAGATGACCAACATCAGGGAGATGATATGTCATGACTTGCAGTTGACTTTGATTTGAGTGAGAGAGGGTTGTGCAGTCACCAGCCTCACTTTCTCCTCCAGATCTATCTGGATCCAGCAACTAGCTATTCATCAGGATGACTGGAGATGGCCCAAGACACAATGGGAGACCCTGGCCCTTTTAGACTAAGGCCTTTTCAGGTTCTTACTTTGAATGAGGCCATTCAGTGAATAGGCCTCTTTAAGAAGTGAGTCAAGGCTGGGAAAGCGAGGAATAGTTTACCTGTCAGATTTGTAGAGAGGGGAAGACTTTAGGACCAAACAAGAATTAGAGAGCATCATAAAATGCAAAATGGATAATTTTGATTAAATTAAATTGAAAAGCTTCTGTGCAAACAAAGCCAATGTAACCAAGATCAAGAGGGAGGTGGGAAATTGGGAAAGAATTTTCACAACTTGTGTCTCTGATAAAGGACTCATTTCTAAAACATATAGAGAATTGAGTCAAATCTATAAGAATACAAGTCATTCCCCAATTGATAAATGGTTAAAAGATATGAACAGGCAGTTCTCAGAGAAAGAAATTAAAGATATCTATAAGCATATGAAGAAATGCTCTAAATCACTATTGATTAGAGAAATGCAAATCAAAACAACTCTGAGATACCACATCTCTCCAGTCAGATTGGCTAAGATGACAAAACAAGAAAATGACAAATGCTGGAGAGGATGTGGGCAAATTGGAACACTAATGCATTCCTAGTGGAGTTGTGAACTTATCCAACCATTCTGGAGAGCAATCTGGAATTATGCCCAAAGGACTATAAATAATTTCATACCCTTTGACCCAGCAATACCACTTCTAGGGTTATATCCCAAAGAGATCATAGAAGAGAGAGGAAGACCCAAATGTACAAAAATATTTATAGCAGCTCTTTTTGTGGTTGCAAAGAATTGGAAATTAAAGGGGTGCCCATCAATTGGGGAATGGCTAAACAAGTTGTGGTATATGCATGTAATGGAATACTATTGTGCTATAAGAAACGAGGAGGAGATGGTTTTCATATTTAGCTGGGGAGTCTTATACAAACTGATGCTGAGTGAGAAGAGTAGAATCAGGAGAAATTTGTATACAATCACAGACACAACATATGTGTGATGACCAACTGTGACAGACTGGACTCTTCTCAGCAATGCAGTGATATAAGTCAATCCCGAAAGACTCATGAAGGAGAGAGATGCGACATCCAGAGATATAATTAGAAAGAACTGAGCCTGAATCCTGATGGAAGCAAACTAATTGATCTTTTTCTTTTCATTGTTTGGTTTTATTTCTTCTTTACCATTTTTCATCCCACCTAGTACAATACGCTTTTGTAATTGGACTAGTGTCTAATATGAATGTATTTGCAGATCCTATACTGGACTATATGCTGTTGTGGGGGGTGTGGGAGGGAAAGGAAATTTGAAAATCAAGGAACTATGGAATTGAATCTTGTTAACTAAAACTAAACTAATAAATTAATTTAAAAAAAAACAACAAAGAAACCCTGATTTAGATAAAGTAAAAAAAAAGTGAGTCAAGGGATGGCCTCTTTCTTTAAAAATCAAATGGGAGGAGAAGACCCTCAGGGTTGCTGGCCAAAAGAGAAACAATTACCAAGAAGCTACCACAGAGCAGAAAGGACTCAAAGGAATGAAGAGCCTGAAGAGTCTGGAGCTCTCCTTTCTCCTGATCTCAGTGATTCTGCCAAGCCCCAAGTAACAGAGAGAAGCCCAAACTAATGGGCATTGGGCGTATAATAAGAACAAGTTCAGTTGGGGGGGGAACAGGGCAGTATTTCCAGAAATTGAAGTTGAGAGGCACAAACAAAAGGTAGAAGTAAAACTTGGGGAAAACCCCAGAATCAATAAGGACAGTCCTGGAAAACCAATAGTGCAAAGTTCTACTCTCCTCTTGTCTGGAAAATGGGTTATTGAGAGACATCTCATGTGCTGTGACATGTATTCGATTTCTTGGTTATCTTTGCTTACATTGCTTTTCTTTGTTAAGAGAAGGATTCAGTTCTGGCAAGAAAGTGGGGAGTGTGTGTGCGTGTGTGTGTGTGTGTGTGTGTGTGTGTGTGTGTATGCGCGCATCCAGGCATTACTTTGATGGGAAAAAAAGGCAGCAAGAAAACCTTTTTTTTTTGAGGGGGGAAGGCATTGTAGTTGGGGTTAAGTGACTTGCCTGAAGTCGCAATCTAGTAATATGTCAAGTGTCTGAGGTCGGATTTAATCTCAGATCCTCCTGACTCAAGGACCAGTGTTCATTCACTGCACCACCTAACTCTCCCAAAACTTATTTTTAAAACAAACAAAAAGTTAGTTATATATTACTATGGAGACAAGAGAAGAGACAAATTTATCTAACCTCCAAACAAAGGTATTCAATTGAACAACTTTGCTACATATTTATTATTTTTCTACATTTATTAATTAGTGTTTAATATACATGATCTCATTTGAACCTCACAGAAGTCCTGTTTAGTAGGTCCTATAGGTATTTTAGCCCTATTTTATAGATGAGGAGACTAATAGGGGTTAAGTGACTTACATATGCTTACCTAGCTGGTGTTATAAGGCAAGATTTGAAGCTGGGACTTGCAGCAGCTCACTGCAAAATATTTTTTTAGACTGAGATACATTGATGGGACCCATAGATAGTGACTTATCAGCACTGGACGTGCACTCTCCCCATGATAAAAGGCTCAAGAGAATTAAGTAGCAAAATAGAGGCAATTAAGCCTAATTCCATACAAAAAAACGGTCATAATTCACATATATTTTAATATATGCATAGTTTTATATTTTAGAGGGGGAAATGTTACTTTATAAATATTCACTTATGGAAAGCTGAATCACATCACGATAGAGATTCCAAGAAAAAGAGTTTGAGAAAAATCAAGAGTGTATATTTATCTGCTACTGGAATGATGACACCCAGACTGGGCTAGCAAAATGAAGGCCATCTTGAGGGTGGGCATCAGGTTTCCTTTTTTTGTGTCCTTCACACAGTACTCAGAACAGTATTACATATTGTTGATCACACAGTAGGGATTTAGTAAATGCTGTATAGAATCTCCAAATCTTACCTATCCTTCAATAGAAAAACAAAACAAAACACCCCTCCCAAAAAAATAACAAAAAAAACTTCCATATACTCAACAAGTGGTCATCCAGCATAGGTTGTCCATATCATTTCTTTTTCTTTTTTTTTTTGAGGGGGGAAGGCAGGGCAACTGGGGTTAAGTGATTTGCCCAAGGTCACGGGGCTAGTAAGTGTTAAGTGTCTGAGGCTGTATTTGAACTCAGGTCCTCTTGTCTCTAGAACCAGTGTTCTATTCACTTTGCCACCTAGCTGCCCCATCCATTCTTGATGGTTCTTATCATTAGCAGATTTTCCTCTGTATCAAAACTACATTTTTCTTTATAACTTCTACCAATTTTTCTTTGTTCTCTCTCCTCCCTGGGGCCAAGCAGAGTAAGTCTTCCATATGACAACCCCTCAGCTAGGCAAAGACAGCTATCGAATGCCCCTGAGCTTACGCTTCTTAAGGCTAAGCACTCAATTCCATCAACTAGTCATCATGTGTCATGAACCCAAGACCCTTCACTATCTTGTCTGCCTTCCTCCTCCACATTATCTCTCTAACTGGTGCTCTTCCTTATTGACTGACTTGACTGAGAGACTGAAAAAAAGAATAGACACTGAAAAGTATGTAAATATACACAAGGGTGGGCTGAAGTATGTAGATGGGCAAACTTTTGGTGGTGATTCCTAATGGGAACAACTTTAAACAAATATTTTCCAGAAATACTCCCTTGCTCAGTCGTTTTTTTTTTTTTTTTGGAAGGCTTTTAAGTAAACAAATAAGTCAGACTTGAGTGGCTGAGCAGGGAGCATTGAGCTTAAGGAAGCACACATTTCTGCCAGTGTCTCTCTGTTCCTAGAGGGTCTGCTGACATTTCCCCTGTGCTTATCTGTCTTCTTGCGTACATATCCCCTGTCAGCTTATCCAGCTCATATGGAACCCAGCAGGACATCATTGACTTCCTCAAAGTTTATGTTCTACATAGCTGAAGGTCAGAATGATATTGGTTGGCAACTTGCATGTGACGACAGAGGGCAAAGGAAAGGCAGATCTTCAATCTGGAGAACCTGACAAGCTGGGGAACCTGATCCAAAAGGTGACAATAGGCTCTTTCTTCTCTTCCAATCCAGCTTATGATAAACTAATATTTTGCTAAGGGGGGAAGATAAGAGTTATGTCTAAATTTCTCTCCCCTGCCTTAAGGGACCATTTGTAATGGACAGTTACAAACTAAGATTCAGGAGGACAAGGTTTCTAGACCTCATTATGCAGTTAACTTGCCTTGTGAACTTGGACAAATTACTAACCCTCCCTTGGCCTCAGTTTCTTCATTTCTAAACTAAGGCAATTAGGCTAAGTTATATCTAAGGTTTCGAGATGACTCATGTCCTTAGTCCCTCTTTTCCCCTACACTTAACTACAGAATAGTTTAATAGCCACAGTCAGCAGATGTCCAAACTGGGTGGGTTGTTTTTGCTTTGGGCTAATTGTCTACTAACTATAAAAAGTAACTACATTAGTGGGGGCTCACTAGCTATAGTTATAAGAGTGTGGATCCACAAAGAGTACCGTGGACCTTCTCCAAGGGAAGTTAATCTTCAAGTTTGAATTGGTGGGGATATGGGAATGGGTAACATGGCGGGGTTGGGGGGGCGGGTTACATGTATAACGAAGATTTTAAATCTGAATGACTTCAGAGTAGCTTTACCCTACTCAGTTAAGGAAACATCTCTGGTTTTCTGGACCTATCGTTTCTCTTCACATGCTATCTGTGTCTGAGGCAAATCCTCTCACTTTTCTGGAATCTTCTACCCAAAGTCTAGAAACTTCCATCCTAGACACTTTCATTTCCCATGTAATCTTGTTAATAATATCACCTCTTACCCTGTGAAGACAATCAACAGAAGCTGAATGGGAGACCCCACCCCTTCCTGTAAAATATCTGTCCCTCCTCTGTATCACAGAATGCCATTGTTGTAGGGGACAGGTCCCAGATTCATTTGTACTGAAAGTACCTGCCCCCCTTCCCCCCAACCTTACCTCCACCAAAGACTGGACTTTGTATATCCTGCCCCATCCAAAGAGGTGGTCATATCCTTGTTTTCCTATTGACTATGATCTGAATGTGTCCTTACCCCACTCCTCATATCCCTGGGAGACTTAAATTAAGCCACAAGCCTTCTCTTGTAAATTATGGTAATAAAGGACTAATGTTTTACACTGAATGTCTAGTTTGATTTTCTGCAGATGCCCTTCAAAGTTCCAGGACAATAACAACCACAATGGACCAAAAAAGCACTCATAATCCCTCCGACCATGAGAGGTTGAACTTAATGGACAGAATGAAAGCTAACCTTAATTAGAAAGTAGGAAACTTGGGTTCAGATCCCAGCCCTGTAACTTAGTAGCCAAATGACCTTGGGAAAGTTACCTTATTTCTCTAGGTCTCCGTTTCTTTCTGTGTAAAAGATTAGTGTCGAACTAATCAATCTCTAATGTCCCTTCCAGTTCTGACGTTCTATGACCTATATGACAGAAAACAACAAGAAATTCACATATTTCCTCGAGCTATGGAAGCCGACTGTGGAAGCAGCCCAAATTCAGAGCAAAGGTTGTCTATGAAACTTGCCAGACAAAGGAGAGAAAGTATAAAAAGCAAATGATTGTAGCAGAAAGCTAACTTTACAGAGAATACAATCAATTTAAGGATATATATATTTTTTTTTCCAGAGGGAAAAAAGAAAGTTATTGGTCCTTGAGCCAAGCCATGATTGAGAGGTTCATTAACATCAATACAGGAGACAGAAGATTATAGGTGATAAAAGAAGAGATTTTTATGATTGTTGTGGGGAAACTATAATTAGAAATGGAGACAAAAACTGTTTGCTGTGAGAGAGGACAGATACCTCAAGAGAATAGAAACATGTCTAATGCCAAGAAAGGTATCTAGTGGGAATTTCCAAATTTTTTCCAAAGCAATAAAAGTTATGCACAACCTTTTTGATTTTAAAATGTGAACAGCATATGGAAAAATCATCTTAAATAATAAGCTGAAAGATAAAACAATGTTCATGAATACTTTAATTTCTGCATGAGTCCTAATTCCATGCCAGAAAATATAGCTTTACAATTTGGATAGTACTATTAAATGTGAAGGGCTGATGATAGCAAGGAGTCTAAACTATAAAAAACTACCTATCAGAGGAGAAAGAAGAGAAAGAGGTAAAAGAAGAAGGAAGGAGGGGGAAAGGAGAGGTAGAAAAAATTACTTTGATATTATCTAGATATCATGAAAAGCCTTGTTAGCAAATTGGATCCTGGTTCCTCAAAATGTTGTTAGAATCAAATGACAACATACATAAAGCACTCAGGAAACCTTAAAATCTGATATAAATATTAGCTATTAGAATTATTGGGGTAGCTAGGTGGCACAGGATAAAGTACTGGCCCTGGAGTCAGGAGGACATGAATTCAAATCCAGCCTCAGACACTTGCTAGTTGTGAGATCCTAGGCAAGTCACTTAACCTTGTCTGCCTCAGTTCCTCATCTGTAAAATGAGCTGGAGAAAGAAATGTCAAACCTCCAGTGTCTTTGACAAGAAAATCCCAAATGGGGTCATGAAGAATTGTACATGACTGAAAAATGACTGAGCAACAAAAATTATAAGTATTATTTATTAAGTCATGGAGGTATTGGTGTTCTGGCCAAAGAGCATTGTGGGGGAGGGAGAGGAAGGGGGAGAGACAGAAAGAGAGAGAGAGAGAGAGAGAGAGAGGAAAGTAATTCACAACAATAGGACTGGATTTTGTCAGATGATCAAGGTTCTTTTATGAGAAAGGGAAGAGGACAATATGGTTGGGAAGGGTGGGATTCTGAAAGATAACAAATGATCAGTCTTATTGAATTTTGTTCTCAACTGATTGGGCTGGTGTTGTTCTGCATCATAGTCCTCTTCAGCCACTTGTCAAGTTCAAGTCAGACTCAAATTGACTGAATTTAGAAAGGCAATGTAATTAAAGATGGAACATGACTGGTTGAAATATTACATAGCCTAGACAAATCTTCTAGATATTAAAAGAAAATTTAGCAACACTTTTGGTTAAAATGTGAATTTGTAGATAAGTTTGTGTGTTCAGGGGTGGAAAGGTTATACTAATAAATAACAAATACAAATAAATACCAATAAATACTAAAAAATAGGGAGGGGAAAAATCTATTTTATTTTTCACTTGATTTCATTTGACCCAAGATGTAAGGAGAGAGAGAAAAACAGGACTCTTGGGTAATGAAAAAGGGAAAGGAAGATCTTCAGTTACTATAGAAAAGATCATTTATTCAGTATTGTTTGAAGTTGCTATTTTCTAAGTTAAGACCTGACTTGAAAACTTCTTAAGAGTCAGGAAAAGTTACCGTTAACAGACAAAGTCATTCACCTGTAAGCCGATAACGTATAGCTATTTTGATTTAATAACATTTAAAATTAAATTTAGATAATATTTGCAATGGGGCTTCTACTTAATTCTGGAAACCCCAGTAACTGAAAGTTCCATGGGAGATACTTTTTTTTTTGCAAAGGAGGTAATAATAACTAGTCAAACAACACTCAAAACCACATTTCCCAATAGCCTACTCTCCCTCTCCCTCCTTACCTGCCCCCCTACCAGTCACTATTTTGCCAGTGGTCAATCAGCAAAGAGCTATGGTTTGATGGGAATATTCATCCTGGTGCTGACAGTTTTAAGGTTTTAAAGCCAGTCTACCAGTTAGGTTTGGCATGAGTCCAGCATGGTTAATTGAATTGGATTTTATTTAAAGGTTAGATATTTTCCACACATATTGATGAATAAAGTATAAAAAAAGGGAATTACAGAAGCTATTGCTTAAGCAGATTTCAAATGCCAGGAAGTTAATTATAATAATGCTAATTTACTCTTACATATTGAATACTTTCTGGTTTACTAAGCTCTTTCTTTATCCTCTATTTTATTTAATTATCACAGTAACCCAGTGAGAAAAATAGTGAAAATGGCCATTACCTCAAATTTTCAGATGAAGAAACTGAGTCAAAGAGAGATAACATGATTGGCTGAAGATATGATACAGCTAAAGAGTGATGGGTCTGGTCCCCAAGCCAGGGCAAGGGGCCACAGGCCCTGGATTTAATTCACCATATCACAATTATGATGATCGTCTACTCTCCATGACCCTCCACACACTCTACAGGACTTTCCCTATACCACCCTAGCTCTTCTCTCTGCCCCCCCCCCAAAACACACCAAAAAAGCTTTCATTTGACTGTTAGTCTGGAAGAGATCAGAATTGAAGGGGCTCCTAAAATTGCTTCCTGAATCAAAATTATTCTCCGTTGTGCCTTTGATATAGCAAGTCTTTCATATGTAATATGGCAGGTATCGCAATCGGTTTCCTATTTGTGTGAAAGTGTGCCAAAAGGACAGAATTCCAGCAGTTTAATACACTCTCTGCTTTCCCAGATCGATCCACTTAGGAGAAAAGAGAAGTCAGTGCAAAGGTTTAAGGTTACCTGCAGTTTGGAAACAATTACATCCTCGCCTTCCATCCTAGGGTAAGCAGACAAAGGCTCGCTTAGACTCCTACCAACACTATCTCTGTTGTTATGTGGTGGAGAGAAACCCAACTCAGTAGTCAGAAGTCTGACTTTCGTTTGGCTTGCAATTAGGCAATAGAGTAGACTGTAGCAGGAAACAAATACAAGCAAACCCACTAATTAGCCAGCTCTGGGGGCTGTCTGCTCCTTACCACTGAAAATTGTTTCAGAACACAAAATAAATAGCATCCAGTGTGAGCTGTTGTCACATACTGTGCACCACAAACTCTGGGCAATCTATAATCCTTTCAATTAAAGTAGTAGACTCTAAGCTGCAGTCCCCATTAGACCCTGCTCACTGAAAAAAGCCTGCAGTCAAGTGAAAAATCTACAGGAGCTGCTTTGTAATTTAAAAGCCTGGAGAGTCTCAGCTCCAAGGGAGGCAGCAGAAGTACACGCCCGTTTCATAGATGGAAAAAAAATGAAAGCACAGAAGAATTCTGCACACACTCTCAGAATGAGAAGGGACTGCAAGGACAGCTAGTCCAAACTGTCCCAGGATAAGAATCCCATGACATCTCCCAAAAGGAGTCCTTCAGCTTCTAAATAAAGATGTTTTTAGTGACGCTGGTGAAAATGACCTCTTAAGGAAGTCCTTTCCATTTTTGAATTGTTTGGAAATTTTTCTTTGCATCAAGCCTGTCCCTATCCCCTTTTTAGCTTCTACCCATTATTCCTCATTCTACCCTTGGGGGCAAGCAGAAAAAAAAATAATCTCTCTTCCACTTCACAGTCTTTCGAATAATCTAAAATGACAAACACATCTGCTCTACGTCCTCTATTCTCAAAGTTAAACATATGTAGTTTGAATCATATAGTGAAACATCTTAGAGATAGCTGTGTGGTGTAGTAGATAGAGTAAAGGATTTGGAATTAGGAAAACCTGAGTTCGAATGTCACCTCAGTCAATAATAACTGTGTGACCTTGGACAAATCACTAAATCCCTCCTTTTTAGTTGTTGTTTAGTCATTTTTTCAGTCCTGTCTGACTCTTTGTGACCTCTTTTTGAGGTTTTCTTGGCAAGGATACTGGAATGGTTTGCCTTCCTTCTCCAGCTCATTTTACAGATGAAGAAACTGAGGTAAACAGGATTAAGTGACTTGCCCAGGGTCACACATTTAGTAACTGTCTGAGGTCACATTTGAACTCAGGTCTTCTGCCTTCAGACCAGGTGCTCTATCAATTGTTCCACACTAGTGGTCCCTAAGCTCCTCCTAGTTTTGGTTTTCTCTTCTGAAAATAGAGATAATAATTTGTTGTTGTTGCTGATTCATTTCAGCCATGTTTCACTCTTTGTAAGCCGCTTTGTGGTTTTCTTGGCAAAGATACTACAGTGACTTGCCTTCCTTCTCCAACTCGTTTTATAGATGAGGAACTTATGCAGAGTTAAGTCTCTTGCTCAGGGTCACACAGCTAGTAAGGGTCTGAGGCTGGATTTGAACTCATGAACTTCCTGGTTCCAGGCCCAGCACTCTATCCACCTTGACAGCTAACTGTTAAAGGATAATAATAGCCCCTACATTTTAGAGTCGTGAAGATCCAATGACATAACATGGATATAAAATGTTTTCACATATATGAGTGCTACCTAAATGATAGGCATCATTATGATTATTATTTCTTTAAATCACTCCTAAGACATGATTTTGAAAGTTTTTCCCCATTCTCATTGCCCCCCCTTTTAACCCTCATATCAAATATAACTCCTAGATCTGAATGAAATCAATACAAGGCTGGCCTTACACTGAAGGGATCAACTCTGGGTTGGGATTAAAGGCATGCCTGGAAAGACCTTATCCAAAAATATTTTTTTGCACTGGTCAGAAATTCCAACATTAGAGCTTCATTCATGTGGGTTAATACAGTCTGTCCTGTTAAAATGAAAATACACTTTGGTTAAGCAAAACACTGGTATCTGAGCTATTAGGGACTTTGTATAAATTAGCTGAGAATAATTCTCAGAACTTTATGAATGGCACTTTAGCATTTACAAAGGGATGTCATCATATGAGAGACCATATGGCATAGGGGATATTGACTGACCTTGACACCTGGAAGATTTGTCTCTGACACATCTATAGTGTCTATGTGACATTGTACAAGTCACCACTACTTAGTACTCTTGGCAACTTTTCTTAAGACTTATACATTTCAGGGAATGTGCCAACATGTATTGGTAGAAGGCATCTCCTTGACTAGGAGTTTTCTGCAATTACATGTCCAGTCCCTATCACCAAGCCCTTTCTTCACAACCTTGAGAGGTAAGCAGTACAAGTATTAGCCCCATTTTCCATAATACAGGGGAAATTGAAGACCAAATAGCTTAAATAACTTGCCTGAAGTGTCACATCTAGTAAGTGGCAGAAACCATGTCCCCCGAGTCTCCTATATTTTCCACTATTTCAAGTTTTCTTTCTAGAACTGAGAGGATTATGATGCAGTAAGCAGGGTTTCTGAATCTTTCTTGGTGTCATGGACCCCTCTGGAAATCTAGTGAGGTCAATGGACCCCTTCTTAGAATAATGATTTTAAATGTATAAAATAAAATGCATGGCATTACAAAGGAAACCAAAGGCTAGTGAAAATAAAGATCTATTCCTTCCTGCTCCCTCTCTCCCAAGCTCATAGATGCATGAACTCCAGGTAAAAAATAGTTTTGATGGAAGAAAGCAGAAAGGCATTTAGCTTGGGTAGGGTATTGCAGAGGAGTTGGGGGTGGGGAGCAGGTCTGGGTCCTTGGGGCAGGACCAAAGGACAGAAATGTTCACAGAATTGCAGAAATGGAAGGATCCTACAAAGAAGCTCTAGTCTTAGCATCAAACATTTTATAGGTGCCATCGAAGTCCAACCTTTTTATTATGTGTAGTGGGCTGCTCAGTTTCCAGCACTAAGCATAATCAGAGATGTGAATAAGAAATGACCAGACCACTTGGGTAGTTCAAGGAAGAACCATGAACTCCCTTTAATGATTCTTTGAACAAGATTTTTAAAGATCAAGTCAACAAAGATTCAAGTGCTCTTATCAATAGCTTAGTCTGTCATATCCTGGAATATTCTTATCATTATCTTAATCTGTCATATCCTGTAAGTAGCTCAGAACTGGATAAGGCTTGTTATCTATACACCCAAAAGTCTTAGGAAAGGTCAGTTAACTTCTACCATATGCATTTGTATTACAAAGGATGCTCTAGAGAACAGACTTCAAGGCTGGAAGCCAAAGCCGCATCTTCAAGGACATCTACATAAGAACTGACCCCCAAGAATCAAATATGTTGGCTTACTACAATTATGCATATGAGGATTTGCCCAGGATCAGATAATAAAGAGGAGACTGATCTTCTGACTCCAAAGGGCATACTTTCCCCACTGCCCCACATTGCTTTCCTAACATAACAGCATATCCATACAGGACTATATGCTACATTGTACACTACAGACAGGGTATGATGAGGCACAATTTTGCTGAGTTCTACACTTTTACCTGAGTTTATCCCTGTCTACATAGCTAGTGGAAATAGGCCATATTTCCTGGGTCTCATCAGGATATAATCTTCTTGGTGGGATCTGTACTTAGTTCTGATCTCATAATCCCCTCTCAAGCCAGATTAACCTCCTTATTCCTTCTCTAATATGACTCCTTTTTTGTCACCTGCAGGATCTGGGGTGGCTGTGTCCTGAAATTGGCTCCTAATCCAGGAAGGAAAAAACTCATATAAAAGAGGAAATGTTATATAGTGGAAAGAGCACTAAAGCTTGAGTCAGAATATTTTGGTTCAAGTTTGGGCATTCACCAGTCCCATGAACTTGTGCAAGAGGGGTCACTGCTCTGAGTCTCAGTTTCCTCTTCTGTAAAATAGAGATAATGTTTGTGCTACCTACCTTCCCAGCGCTACTATGAGGAAAGAACTTTGTAAAATATAAAGCACTATATAAATGCAAGCTTCTATTATAGGACATCCTGTCTCACATTGTCACACTGACCTTTAGTATGCTCAAGCACTTTATTTTTTTATTGCCCATCTGCCTTCATTTTCCCTTGTTCTATTTTGACTCAGTTTCCAAGAGCTTCCTGGGTCAGGTCACCTCCTATGCCTGGCTTCTGGATATGTGTAAGTAACCTAAACCAATTCTTTAACCTCTCAGTGCTCTAGACAATAAATTACAGGGAATATGCCAACGTATATTGATGAAGAAAATTGAGATTCAGTCCTGGACTTGTTTTGCTTTTTCCAAGCCTATCTTGCAGTCTTGTCTCAGCAGATGTACTAGCCCCCAGACTTTGATGTAGAATCCTTGTCATTTCTGGACCCCGTACAAGACCAATGTTCCAATCTCCTTTGGTGCTCTCTCCTTATCAAAGGAAGCCATTTGAAAGGAGGGTAGGAGGGGAAAAAGAGTTAAAGTATTTTGGATAACTCAACTTCCAAAAAAGTGGAGATGGACCTTGTTATGAATAACAATGGACGATGAAAAGTCTCAGAGATGCACACACCACTGAAAAATGCACCAGCCAGGACCAAGGGAAGACTTTCTCTGTTGGTTACTATATTCTATTACCATCCTATTGGAAAGCTGGAAAAAGCACTAAGGCCCAGATGACCATTTTGACATCAGCTGGTGATTTTTAGTTGAGGGTGGTAGGATAAAGGCAGCAGCCTTTTATCAAGGCTGTCATCAGAGACATGGAAATGAGCAATAAAATACAGTGAGAATGGCAAGTGTGTGTATCTGGGCGGGGTAGTGGCAGATGAATAATAGCTTTTCGTTCTGCTGTGGGAAGAAGCCACTTAGCAGCCATTTCTTTCCAACATTCTTCTCAGTTCTTTCCTTCCAAATTATGGGACTTCCAAAAAGCTCCTACCATCTCTCCCTTTCCCTTGGGAACTTGAGATATGCAGAGCAAAAACCACATCCCAAGGAGAATTTACACTTTGACCTCTAGCTCCCCTCTCTCTAGGGTACAATGAGCCAGCTTTCTTTCTTTCTTTCTTTCTTTCTTTCTTTCTTTCTTTCTTTCTTTCTTTCAATAGCAAACATACTAGGCAATTCCATTGACTGGGGTTTATGGTGAAACTGAATCAGGAGAGGAAATTTTGAAGGCATTTGGCCCAATTGGCAAAGACAGAAAATTGGCTGGCAGGCTACCTTAAACCAACACCCGTCTGCTTCTGAACTCTCTCTTTGCTTCCTGCACAAAGTATGTAGAAACCCAAACCACAGAGTGGCCTTTCAGGGCCTTCAGTCATGTTGTCCAACAGTTCGGCTATATCTTCTATCACAGAAGGATTTCAAGACTATCTCTAGGGTACCACTCTGTCACACATACAATGGGTTCCATCTCTTGGACTGAATCATGCAGGTGAATGAAATCAATAAGTCAATTCTATCAAGCAGCTATTTTGACAGCTTTCCTGACCAAGTTAATTCACTTACTCACCATTCAAGAAGCATTTAATAAATACTTCTTCCATGCATTGTATTAGTTACCAGGAAGAGAGGAAACAAGCATTTATTAAGTGCCTACTATATGCCAGGAAGTACGCTATGTGTCTTACAAACATTATCTCATTTAATTCTCATTAAGTGGGGAAATGCAGTGACAAATAAAAGATGGTGTTTGCCTTCATGGAACTTACCGTCTAGTAAATCCATCTGCCCTTAATTAGCCAATTCAAACTGGCTTCATTGACTATGGAAACAGACTCTAAGATTTCTAGAGAATGAACTTCAATCATAAAGTATTCGTTAAGTGAGAAGTGAGGTGGGATATATTTTTTCTGCCTCCCCCCTCCCCCATCATGTCTGAGTCAGACACAGGTTATAGTCCACACTGACCCCGAGTTCTTTTTTCTGTTGTATTAGTTTTGTTTTTACTCTTTTCCCCTTACCAGAGACTCAACTTCATATGACCTGCTCTCCTGGCTTGGGGTTCACAACTTGGATGAGATTTTCAAATAGGCTCTTGGACTATAGAACTATAGACTATAGAACATTAAATAAGTTTGCAGATGCAGCGATGACCCAATTGGATAATTGCTTATTGATTTAAAATTAAGAAGAAATCGGGCTTTTTCATGGCAGGGTTTGATCAGACACAGTCCTTCATTGCTCTTACTAATACTAGGCATCACAACTACCCCTCACTATGCAATGTGGGAGCTCACTGAGAGGGAATGTTACTAAAAGTTCCAATCAGGAGTGACTGCAATATTTGAAACTGTCCTCAACGGCACAGGAAAGCAACGAATGGGCAAATGATGATAATTCTGTTGACGTCTGATGCTATTTCTTCATAGCAGGGACATTTCTGCTAAGTCTCCAGGCCTCCTGGAGGAGAGAGGTGATGTTTTTTCTTTTGCTCCCAACTTACTGCATGGTTCCAGGTTGTTTCCTACTGTTCAAGAATCCCTGAGCCTTGCTGATTAACTTACTTTAAGTCTAAAACATTCATTAACAAATATGTAAAAGAGGAAATTGCTTATTAAGGACTAGGAACGCCCTGAGTTTGCATGAAGTCCTTGTATCTCAGAAATGTTGCTCAGTAAAATAATACATTTTATAGAAACTTGTTTGTTTTTCTTCCTGAAATTTTTCCTGAGGCAAGGCCCTGGTAAGAGAATACTACCTCTATCTAGCTGAGATAAGATCCACATTGGGCAGTTTAAAAACTTCTGGTATAGTGAAAGAAATGTTGTATTTATGCTCTGAATATCTAGGCCTAAATCCTGTCTCTGACACTTAGTAATTGTGTGACTTAGGGAATTTGCATGGGTGCTAGGAGAGATGCAATGGAAAATAAATGCTTGACCTTTTTCTGAGCCACAACATCCTCATTTATAGAATGGGGATAGTAGTATTTGCACTCCTGAGATCATTGAGGACCATCAAATGAGATATTGTATCTAGTTACAGCAACAAGCATTTATTAAGTCTATATTGTGTGTGGGGCACCATACCTAGCTCTGGGGATATAAAGAAAGGCAGAAACAGTTCCTACCCTCAAGGAACTCCCAGTCCAATGGGCCAGTCAAAATGAAAGTCAACAAATACAAATGAGATAAAGACAGGATAAAATGGAGATAATCAACAGAGGGAAGTTATTAGCATTAAGAGGGATTGGTGGGGCGGCCAGGTGGCACAGTGAATAGAGCATCACCCCTGGAGTCAGGAGGACCTGAGTTCAAATCCACTAGCCATGTGACCTTGGGCAAATCACTTAACCCCAATTGCCCTGCCTTCCCCCTTACAAAAAGAAGAAGAGGGATTGGTAAAGATTTCTTGCAGAAAGTGAAAAACTGAGTCCTAAAGGAGGCCAGGAGGAAGAGATAAGGGGAGAGTTGCAGGCATGAGAGACAGCTGGTAAAAATGCTCTAGTTCAGGTGATGAGTGTCTTGTTTGAGGAATGCCAAAGATGCCAGTGTGACTAGACAATAGAGTATGTGGAGGGGAGAAAGAAGACTGAAAAGGGATGTAGGGACAAGTTCTGAAACATTTTAGCAGTTAAGCAGAGGATTTTATACTTGATCCTGGAGTAACAGGGAATCGCTGGGCTTTGGGGGGAGTTCATCCAGTAGGTAGTTGGCATGGTCAGACCTTTAGGAAGGTCGCCTTGGTGGCCTAGAGTACGGAGAGCTTTTCTAACAGCAGAGCTCGATACAAACCTCCTCACCCACGTTTATGAAATGGTAGAGCTGTGAAGGACCTTAGAACTCATGTAGTCCAGTTTCAGAATGGATGTAGCCAAGCAAAAGCAGCACATTGTAGAGGGGATTCCTTTTCAAGGATGACTTGGGTAAGGTGACCCCCGAGATGCCTTCCTACTTCAAATTTCTATGATTCTTAAATTTGTCCATGGGCTGCCGATCGGGAAGAAGTAGGATGGTGTTTGGCATTCCACAGGGATCATTAGGGAAAGTACTGAGGAGGAAGGGACCATCATAGGTAGAAATTGTAATGGAGGGACAGTAGAGGCCCCACTTTAGGAATGGAAGGAATGGAATTTAAAAGTGGAGCCCTCATTATAGACATACATATACTCACAAATACAAGCATGTATATGTATATATATGTATGTATGTATATGTATATATGTATATGTGTGTATGTGTGTGTATGAACATACATGTGTTCTGTGCTAAGTGATTTTACAAATCTCATTTGAGCCTCACAATAACCCAGCAGGCTAAGTGTTATTACTATTCCCATTTTACAGTTGAGGAAACTGAGGTGAATTAACTTGCTCAAGATTGTAAGTGTCTGAGGGTAGATTTGCACTCAGGTCTTCCTGACTCCCACGCCCAGAGATCGATCCACTATGCTACCAGTGGCTTTTAGTTGTGGGTGGGCATGGGCAAGGGTAGTTGTTGCTACTCCAAAGTCAAAGGTCATATAAACTAGATATTTAGTCAACATGCATTAATTTCTATGTGCTAGGCACTGTGCAAAATGGTGGTGATACAAGGAAAAGGATGGATGGGGGGAGGCTCTATGCTCAGATAGTTTGCATTTTATTGAGTGAGATAACATGCAAACATTATGTACACATAAGACAAGACACATACGGAGTCAATGGGAGATAATCCCAGAAAGAGGTTACCACCAGCGATAGGGATAGTGGTAGAGCAATAGGTGAGATTTGGGCCAAATCTTGAAGGAAACTAGGGAATAAAGGTGAAGGAGACCATTCTAGAAATGGATGGACAGCCATTCCAGTGAAAAGGTTCAGAACCAAAAGATGGAGCACAGAAGAAGGCCAGCAAGGTCATACAAGGATTCATTACCCAACTTCTTGCCCCACTGCATGAGGAAACTGGGCTTATCCACAAGCAGCACCAAGCACTGCCCCTCTAAACCCAGGTTCTGTCATTCCCCCAAGTCTCAACACCATGCCTCTCCTGGTGTAGCCTAAGGCAGTGGTGTTAAGCTCAAATAGAAAATGGGGGCCACTTTAACTTACATAGGGAACCCCAGAGGCCATGTATTGACTTAGAAAGCCACATATTAACATTATCTGGGCAGGTAGGGGGTGTAGTGGATAGAGCCCTGGACCTGGAGTCAGGAAGACTCATCTTCCTGAGTTTAAACCTGACCTTAGACTCTTACTAGCTGTGTGGCCCTGAGCAAGTCACTTAACTCTGTTTGCTTCAGTTTCCTCATCTATAAAATGAGCTGTAGAAGGAAATGGCAAAACCCTTCAGCATCTTTGCCAAGAAAACCTTAAATGGGGTCATGAGGAGTTCAATATGACTGAAAACAACTTAAAAAACATGATCTATGTTCTATTGTATTTTTATTTTGTTTTGTTAAATATTTCCCAAGTACATTTTAATCTGCTTCAGGTCATTTTCAAGAATATCACAGGCACAACACAGCTGGTGGCCTCATGTTTGACATCTCTGACTTATGAGCATCCTAGGGTTGTTTTTTGTCTATTGCTTGTTTCTGCTACCACATCATACCTACTGATTCAAAATTAGCTTGTGATCATTAAAGCCCTCAGATTTTGTTCAGACCAATCTTTAGTTGCACTTCCCCCACCTTGTACTTGCGGGTCCCCTTTTGGGGCCCAAGTATAAGAGTTTACATTTATTCCTATAAAAATTCATCTTTTCAGATTTATCCCAAGAGAAAATACGAAAAAATCCTGACTCTGCCATTCAATCTCATAGTTATCTGTCCTAGCTTTATGTCAAATATGCATCTGAGTAGCTGCCATCCTGATGAAAACATTGAATGGTACAGGGCCAAGGATAGATGCTTGTTGGGAAACTGCTCTAGAGGTCAGTTCACTTCCAAGCTGATGAGCTTCAACAGATCAGTGATGTCTTTGATAATTCCTCAACTGAAACCCAGGCACTTCTTGGCATCTCATGCAACTCTTGTCCCTATTCTTCCATAAATCCTCCACAGAGACCCACTCTGAGGACAGATGGCCTTCCTCTAGTTCAGTGGTATTGAACTCAAATAAAAATGGCGGGCACTAATACATCTCTCTGAGCTAAATATTGACTTAATTTTAAAATATCATATTATCTATGTTTTATTGTATTTTTACTTATTTTATTAAATATTTCCCAATTAAATTTTAATCTGGTTCAGGCAGTACTCCAGAGTAATTTGGGGCACATGGAGCCTGTGCCAGCCTTAGGTTTGACAACTAGTCTAGATCTCAATGCTGTGTGAATACTAATGAAGCATGCACATCAATAATCCCTCTCTCTCCCTTCAAGAGCAACCCACCTCCTTTGCTGTTCATGTATCTCACTGATAATATTCTTTATGCTTCTTCCTAACTTCATTCATTCATTCATTCAACAAATATTTATTGTATTTCCTATGCACAAGGCTCTGGAATACAAAGATAGCTTCAAAAACAGCCCCTTCCTTCCAGGTGTTTACATTCCATGGGGGAACTTCTCTGCTGCTACCATTCCTCATTGGTTACAGGCTGCAGCCTGCTCACATCCACCATGTAACTCATCATTGCCCTCTGGGGTGACCCGAAACTTTAATTCTTCAGAGACAGTGTTATTATTCTCTGACTTCCAGCCAAACAGCACCACTGGAAGAATACTGATGTTTAAAAGATGGGCTTTTGTTTAAGGGAGAGGCTTAGGATCTTTAAGTGCTGATGGCCAACTCCATTCTCCAAGTCCAGTCACTTAACGAGGAAACCTGACTTCGAATCTGCCCTTCAATATTCTCTGTATCCTATTTGGAAAGTCACAATATCTCTCTTACTCTATTTCCTCATCCATGGAATGAGCTCATTGCTATTTTGTCTACCTCACAGGATCATTGGAAATACAAATAATCTATAAGTGAAAGTATATGAAAGTGTCTTTGAAAAGTATTTTAATACTTAAAACAAATCTAATTGTTGTTGTTAATACATACATTAAAGACAGTATTGAAATTAATTCAAAAGGAAGAAACCTGATTTAGGACCAGATACAATCCAAAACTTACTTCAAAGTTAAACAGGGGGGAAGCTAGTTGGTGCAGTGAATAGAGCACAAGCCCTGGAGTCAGGAGACCTGAGTTCAAATCTAGCCTCAAATACTTAACACTTACTAGCCATGTGACCTTGGGCATGTCACTTAACCCCAATTGCACTGCCTTTCCTCCTCCAAAAGAGCAAAAAAAAAGTTAAACAGGTATATAGGTTGAGGCATTAATATGGAGTTTATCAACCCAAAGATCAATACAACTGAAAAAAAAATACATTAACTGCCTACATCGTGTCAGGTACACTACAAGATTCAACACAGTGTAGGTAATAAAGAGCCTGGGCTCAGTTTCACCTGATATAAACTGGCTGTGTGACCCTGGGCAAGTCACTTAACCATTCAGTGTCTTATTTTCTTAGAAGGCTACTCTCAAAGACTTTCAATAGTAGAACATTTACTCCATGTATTGTAGAAGAATTTTTCTCAACAGGGACCTCCCTACAGTAATAAAATATTAGACCTCCCCTTCTAAACATTCAAGACATTTGGAATGAAAACATAAAAACAGCTCCTGCCCTCAAGTAACAAACATTCTACCATGAGTAAGCTTACATACGTAGATAAAGAAAAATAAGCTATTTTGAGGAGGGAGAGTAAGAGGCATGGTGGATAGAACGCTGGATTTGCATCAGGAGCATCCCCTGCTTCACATGCTACTTAGTTATGTGACTCTGGTCAAGTAACTTAATTGCTATGGGCCTCAGTTATCTGTTTATATAATGAGGGTCTGAATTTAATGACCTCTAAGATGCCTTCCTGCTATAAATCTGTGCTTCTATTGTCCTCTTAATATTGTCCATAGGGGGAATCTGAGGAGCTTCCTATAGGAAAGGGATTCTCCTGAACATAGATAGAAGGCAACACTTCTAAGAGACAGCAGGCATGAAAGTAGAAAGAATGCTGCCTTTGGCATCAAAGGATTTCAGTTCAAATTCCACCCTTGCCACTTTACTACCTGTATGACCTCAAGCAAGGGATACTTAAACTTCACTAGATCTTGCTTTGTTCCTCTGTAAATAAAGGGTTCTGAACTAGGTAATCTGTAGACCAGGCCTCTGTCAGCTCTAAATCTAAGCTCCTTGAGATATCCCATAATGATGGGGCAGCTAGGTGGTGCAGTGAATGGAGCACTGGCCCTGGAGTTAGGCGAGACACTTAACATTTACTAGCCATGTGACCTTGGGCAAATCACTTAACCCCAATTGCCTTGCCTTCCCCCTTCCAAAAAATGAAAAAAAAAAAAGAATATTCCATAATGACTATAAGTATTTTCAAATGGCCTACAGTGGTTGTGCTCCTAAGTAATCTATTATAAGGTTCATAATCTTAAAAAAGCTCCTTGGTTCTAGAGAAGGTAAGAGTCCTCTAGGTTACGTACCCAGACACACAAACAGAGCATTCAGGACTGGAAGGGACCTTTGAAATCATTTGCTTTAACACCCTCATTCTTTAGATGAGGAACCTGGGGCCAAGAGAGACTTTGTGATCTGCCTAAAATCATTCAGAGTGGGTGGATGAGCAGTGCATTGTAGAAGATAGGGCACTGAACTTGAAGACAGAAAGACCTGGGTTTGAATCATACTTTAAATACTTTCCAACTGTGTGATTCTGGCCAACTTTACCAAATTGCTCTCAGTCTCCATTTTCTGTGAAATGATGGGTGTAGGACCAAATGTTCCTTGAGGACTCCTATTAGGCAGTAGAGCTGGCATTCAGATCTAGGCTTTGGCTCCAAATTCCATGCTCTTTCAAATGTGCCATACAGAATGGAAAGGGAAGGGAAAAACTGGAGAACAATCTACTCAAGACACTAATAATTTTTTTTTTTTAACTTCAAGATACCCTGGAACGTCATTATAATATTGGCTTCATGACCCAACCTTTGGAAATTTCTTAAGCTGGAACCACCTTAATACAAGCTTTGTTTAGGAATTCAGTGACTAAATCCTCTCAGGATCCAGTACAAAGTAGATTTTCCCATATTTAATTCTGTCATGTGGCAAATTGTTAAGGACACAGCTTATAGCCATGAAACAAGAGAAAGTCAAATGACCCACAGAGTGATGGAAACTGTAACCTTTCTCCCATCAGTGCTATCCATACTCAAACCAATTCAGCTAGCCCTCCTGACCTCTCATCAGCCATCTTGCAAATGCAAAGAGAGAGCAGGTAAGAGTGTGAACAATTGAATGTTGTTCCATACTTACTCCTGGAGAACCACAGAAAGCCCAATGGTAGCTCAGTGGCGCCACCTTCCAATACAACAGACCATGTATTCATTGCATCTGTTTCTGTGTAAGGTTCCTTTGTCCTGGAGATGTTACAGGGAAATTGTCAGTCCTTCTCCCTGGCAGGATCTGAGAGCCAGGATGAACCTTAAAGTTTCATCTAGTCCACACCTTGCCTCCTTCCCCCAATTCCTGAGGAAATTAATGGAGGCTTGGAAGAGTCCAGTGACTTGCTAAACATCATACCACTGAGCATGGTTTGTCTCCTTGTTGCTCAGGTCACGAACACTCTTTTTAAACAAAAATTCCTACTTGGCACAGATCAATCTAGCAGTCTGTGGTGATGTGAATAAGGACCTTTTCCTGAGAGTACATTACCCTGCAAATTCTGCTGAAGTCAGCACAAGGGCCCTGCACTTTTCTCTATCTTGAAGCTGGCTTTCACATATGTTTATTTGGTGAACTTTGTGCATATAACACTGGGGAGATTTTATAGCTCACTGACTGACTGAAATAAAAATGTAATCCCAAAGATTTAGGCTTTTCAGATATCATATCAATAATCTAACAGAGTTATTTAAAGGGACACTATCTTGGTTAGAAGGCTTACAATTTATTTACTTAGATAGTAGTCGCATGTTAAGTGAATTATGGAAGCATTTTTCTTTCCCCTTTCCCTTTTTAATTAGAACTCACATGGGTTGTTACCAAAAATTTCAATTCAACAAATATTTACAGAGTACTTTTCTTGCTCTTATATTGCTAGGTATGGCTACTATGGACATAAGAAGATAAAGAAGATTCAGGTTTCTGCCCTCAGGTGGCTTATAGTCTAGGCACAGAGATAAGTGCACAGATAAGCAGAATGCAACTTAGAATATGATAAATGCATGTGAAAGCTTAAAATAAATTGGTATGGCAAATATCAAGAGGAAGAACTCATTTCTAGCTGGGAAGTTGAGAGACTTCCTGGAAAAGTTGACCTTGGAGGGTGGGAAAGATGTCAACAGGTGGTGTGTGAAGCATCCTGATTTTGAGGTGTGAACCAGTGGGTTTAGACCTTCAAGAGGAGATGTTGAACAGCAGGTATCTGGGAAAAGGAGTCAGGATCTCAGGAGAGAGGCCAGGGATGGAGACCAAGATTTGGGAGCCACAGAGGTGCTAATTCAAGATGCATATTGATGCAGGGAGTTGCCAGGAGGCAGAAGGATCCAGAAAAAGAGACATAGAGCTGCTAGAGACTATTTCATAAAAAGAATTTTTAAATGGGACCATTGAGGAAGAGAGCTAAATTCCAGGCTTGCGAATCCATATTTTTCCTTAAGATGGCATTTTCCTCATTTCTTTGAAAGCTGAAATTTGTAAGGCTTCTGAGGTGAAAGCTGTAATTTGAATGTGCCACCCCAGAGTGGAGGCCAAAGGCACTTTTTTCTCTAGAGGGTGGTTATCATTGAAATTCCTCTTTCTCTTGTGGTCAGCCATAGTCTGAACCAGTTGGCTCTTAAGACATAAATTCAGGGCCTTGATTTTTTCCAGCTGTTGCCTTCATTCTCTGATTTAAGTCAGGCATCTGTCACCATGGTATTAAGTGCCTCTCTTACATAAAAGCACTGTCTTCTAGGCCCTGCAGAAAAAATAAAAAAAGTAGGAATCATGGTTTCTATCTATCAGGACTATACACTAATTGTACAGAAACACAGGATCATAGGGTTTTTGTCAAGCTTCCTTCTGGCACTGACCAGAGAACTTTCCCTCTCTTCTTGCCCCTCCATGACAGTGTCCTTTGACTATGTGCCTTCCTCCCTTTTTCCTGTCTCACCCAGAAGTGCAAGAGCTACTCACTGGCCTAGCATACAATGATTGGCATGGGAATTTTGACCAGATCCAATGCTGACCTGGGATGTTTTGCCCCATTTGAAGGAATTTAGTGGTCCCTACTCCTGGAGATTCATCATATTAACACAGATAACAAATTGGCATTGCCCAGTGCAGTTCAGGACTCCCAGGATCAAGAGATCTGATAGCTTCAGCCATCTGGGTAGCTGAGATTACAGGTGTGGACTGCAATGCCCTCCTAGCTAGCCCTTCAATATTGCAGAATTGCAGCTTCTTTCATACCCAACACATTGAGACTGAAGAGGGAATGGAGACATTCCTTATTCCCCATTGCCATTTGCAAACTCACTCTTGGGCTGTCACTCAGAACTTCTCCTTTGAGGTTCACACAATCCAAATTTATCACTCAATCAAGATCCCATTGGTTATAATCTGCCCACCCCTAGGACATCCTCTTTCCTTTCTTAATCAGTTCTGTGATTTCTCACAGTCTCTCTCTTCTCCCGAATTCCTGCCTTCATAGGGGACTTTTCAATATACATGTTAATGTTTCCTCAAACAACCTAACCTCCAAGTTCCTTAATCTATTCAGTTCCCAAGATCTACTCATGCAGAAATGGCCACAGCCTACATCTTATCATCACTCTTATGTTTTCCATTTTCATGATCAAAGAACTCTAAAGTATTTTATCTGATTCTAATATTATTCCATTTCTCCTTTTGTTTTGCTCCTCCTAAAGCTATTTTTTCATCCTCATCATGACCCCCAATCCTTCCATCTGTCCTTATCCTCTGTTCCTACTAATCCCTTCCAGACTTTTCGAGGTCAACACCCCAACTCAGGGCATCCTTTCCTCTCTTCCAGTATTAGTCCTTTGGTGAACCAGTTCTGTTCTGCACCATCCTCCAGAAGCACCTTGCTTGCTTGTCCTATCACCATTCATTCTTTGTCAATCCCCACCCTGGATTTCTCCCACCTCTCTGCTCAGAGTCCCATGCTACCTAAATTATAGCATTAGCATAATTCATCCCCTTGCTTCAAGTCTTGCCCCACTTCAATCCAGCTTTCCTAAAGCACAGATCTGACCACGTGCCTCATTTCCACTTCCCATAAACCCAATAAAATAAAAGTTTCCTATTATCTCTTGGTTCAAGGCAAACTTCTCTACTTGGCATTTAAAGCTCTTCAAAACTTGACCCTAGCTTATCTTTCTAGCTGTCTTATATGTTATGTCTCTTCATACACTTTACAATCCAGCTAAACTGGCCTTCCTCATATGTGACACTTTATCCTACACCTCTGTATCTTTATATTGTCTGTTCCCTGTGCCCAGGATCCATTCCTTCCTTGCCCCTGTCTCTTGGAATCCCTGGTTTCCTTCCAGTCTCTGCTGAGGCCCCAGATTTTACATTAGACCAGGATTGAGAACCTTTGGACTCAAGGCCACATGTGGCCCTCTAGGTCCTCAAGTGTGGCCCTTTGACTGAATCCAAACTTCACAGAACAGATTCAGTGAAAGGTCCTCAGTTGAGGACTTGGAGGGTCACATGTGGCCTCAAGGTCAATATTCCCCACCCTTGTGTTAGACCTTTCCTGTTTCCCCTTCAGCTGCTAGGGTTTTCTCTCTTCCTTTCCCCTTTCCCCCTTGTTATTTTTGTGTCTATTCTAAATGTGTTTTGCATATCTATATTTGGACATGTTTTGTCTTTCTATCCCCTTGTTGCTTGTCCTTCATTTTTAAGAGGACCAATGACTTCAGGGGGTGATGTATTGACTTGCATATGAATTGGATATAAGGGAGGCAAAGTTGCACAAAGTTGTCAGTCTCACTCCCTCTTCCAGAGTTACTGAATTCCCGTGGCAAGACAATAGTCCTATCACTTAAAACTTAGTTCAGTTGTCTGAAACATAGTGGGTGTTTCATAAATATTTATTAATTGATTGATTGAGTTGGAAAGGAGGCTAGAGAATATCTAGTTCAAATCTTTCTCTCTTTGGGAGGGAGCAGAGAAGCAATCATAGTTAAGTGACTTGCCCAGGGTCACACACCTAGTAAGTATCTGAGGTCAAATTTGAACTTAGGTCAATGCTCTATCCATTGCACCACCCAGCTGTCTAGATTTTTTTAACATTATGAACATGTTAAATTTTTATAAACAAACATCCAGTGAAGAGAAAAATGACAATTCTGGTTCATTTTTATATAGAGAGTAGCAAGGGCAAATGGGTAGGGAGATTATATGACTACTCATCAGGCCCAATGTGGGGGTCATCCAATCCAATGTAGAGGGACAAAGACAGAACAGTCACTAAGACATTATACATTTGTACCAACTGGATTACTTCACAAGTCACAGGCCACTCTTTCTGGAGTGAATTGGGAGAGATGGGCTGATGCAAGGTAGGATTTTACATCATACTCTATGACTGCAGGACTGAGAGTTGGGGTAGGACTGGGAAAAAGGGAGGGGAAGAGGGTCTGCTTTGTAGAGAGGATGAGGGTCACAGGTCAGACATGCCAAGCACCTCAGTGAAGGATCAATATTAAGACCATCTCCATGAATAGTTGGGGCTCTGGTGCTATCCCCTGAACACCACCATCCTCTACAATGCCAAAGGAAAAGCCAGTTGCCAGTTCAATCAGCCCCACCCTGACAATGGAAACTTGTGAACAGTGTAATTCTCAGCATCATCAGATTGGCCATGAGAACAGCCACCATAAGACTATAGATAGTGAAGATACCAGTCATGATAACAGCAATGATTGACTTCATGATCAACTCTGACCCATGGCTTTCATTCCAATGCCAGTCTTTTTTTGCTGTGCTATAAGCTATACCAAGAATATTGAAAACCATGGAGGCCAAGGAATCCATGACAGTGAAGAACACACACTTGAGGCTATCAGACATACCTGGGAGGGGTTGGTCAGATGCAGATGGGGAGAGGGACTGGGCAGCAGAAAGGAGTGTGAACTCCAGACACAAAATCCTTCATTTTGATAAGTCTCCTTACTACCTTGTGACCTTGCTGTGCCATTTTACCTCCTCTGTTCTTAATTTCCTCAATATAAAATGAGGGGGACTAGATTTGATGCTGTCTAAGGCCTTTTCTAGCTCTGAATTATATTATCCTATCACTGATGAAAGTTTATACTAATGCGTCAGCAATAGGAATGAAGATGAAATGTCTAAGAAATACTTCAAAGTAATCAATCTATCGATAAATATTTATTGACCCCCTGCTGTGTGTCAGGCACTGTGCTGAATAATAGGGATACAAATAGAATCAAAAGACAGTCCTTACTCTCAAGGAGCTTGCAGCCTAATGGAGGAGACAACATGTAAACGAACATATACAAAGCAAGCTACATATAGGGTAAGCTGGAAATAATTAAGAGAGGGGAGGCACTAGAATTAAGAGTGATTGGGAAAAGTTGGGATTTTAATTGGGGTTTAAAGGAAGCCAGGGAGGGTGATAATCAAAGCAGACTAAGGAGAGCATTCCATGCATGGGAAGCAGCCAGAGAAAATGCCCATAGCTGAGAGATGGAGCCTCTCATTTGTGGAGCAACCAGGAGGACTGTGTCACTGGATCAAAGAATATATATATATATATATATATATATATATATATATATATATATATATATATATATATATATGGGAGTATTGTCAAAGAAGACTGGAAAGGTAGGAGAGACCTAGGTTATAAGTGGTTTTGAATATCAAACAGAAAATTATGAATTTCTGAGAAAATCATCTCAAAGGAGTTCTGATAGAGATGGTAGTTTGGTAGTGCTATCCTCTTTTAATGGGGGACACTGGCCAATGACGGCACAGCTTGGGAGCTTTGCCTGGTGCTATCCTACATGGATGCTTGGGAAAACTGCTTCTTGAAGCCATGAGGACCTGGATTAGAAGGACTCTGCCTATGATTCAGAGTATGCTCAGGTATTCTGTGGCTGTTTCCTGTCTATTTAACATGCAGCAAAGAAAATTTAATTGGCTGCTGAGCCAGAAATGAGTATGCATTAAGAAGGAACTCACCCACCAAACTGACCTCTCTCTCTTTCTGGTGGTAATACAGACAAGGTTTTCTGTAAGCCTCTGGATAGAGTAGCATCAGATAAAGTTCCCTGAATATAGTCCTAATTGGCTGGAGATAGGGTACCCATTAGGAGACTGTGGGAAGCAAATAAACTGAGTATGAGATAACAAGGCCTAGACCAGAATGGTAGCAGAAAGAACATGAAGGAGAGTGTTGTGAGGAGGATAACAGAGACATCATAGAAAAAGGGTCAATAGGATCCTGATGCTTTGTCAGAAAAGGAAAGGAAAGGAAAGAGATGAGCCAAAAGTGATTCCAGATTGCGGGGCTGGGTTTCTGTTGGACAGTGATATTATTCTCTATTGACCCAGCATCATCCCCAGGAATTCAGAACTGGAAAGGACTTTGGAGATCATGGAATCCAACCCCCTCATTTTAATGATGAGAAGCATGAGGCCCAGAAAGAGGTGGGGACATGCCCAAGGTCATACAGGGAATTAATAGCAGAACATCAATAATAAAAAAGTATGAAGGTGCCTGTTTGGGTACCTACATTTTCAAAGGCTCCAAGATTAAGAAGTGTGTTAAGAACAATTGGAGATAGAATTCAAACTGATAGCCGGAAATGAGATTTTTCACAGGTTGCTTCACTTGGAGGGGAAAAAAAAAACATTCCTTGTCACACCCACTTCTTTCAGATGATTCAGGCTGGATGGCTTTGGAAGAAGTGGTCTGGCTGCCACTGCAGGAGGAAAACAATTCTGAGTGCCAATGGCTGCTGGGAAATAGCTCCTTTAGGCCACCCCTTCCATCCAGGATGACTGACAAACATGCACATGTCCAAAGAAAGAGCAATTGGAAACCTACAGTCCAATGCTCAGTGCAACCTTTCATGAGACCTAGTGCTCCTTTGGAGCAATTAATCAGCCTACTCTTTGCCAGCCTTGCTGGTAGCTGCTTCTCCAATGCACAGAATAAATGGTGTTGCTCATAGGATCGAAGGTAGAAAGAAGGGATCATCTAGCCAAGGGGTGTCAAAGTCAAATAGAAATGGGTGCCATTGATCAGCACATAAGGATCCCTGCTGGCCACATGTTAATTCAGCTTTCAATTGTAATATTATCTATGCTTTGTTGTTCTTTTAAAATTAATTTCATTAAATGTTTCTGCGTTACATTTTAGTCTCATTCCTACCACACTCACCCCAAGGAGCATGTAGCCACACAGTTGACATCTTGGATCGAGCTTAACTCTCTCATTTTTCAAATAAGGAAATCAAGACCCCGAAAAAGGAAGTGACTCATCCAAGGTTACACTACAAATGGCTGAGCTGGGATACGGACTCTGGTCACTATCTCTCCTTGTGGACATTCTATAGTGAAAAGAATGCTAGGAATTGGAGGCACAATTCCTGTATTCCAACACAACTTTGGTACTTGCTAGCTGTAAAAGCTTGGGCAAATTATGTTTTTTTTAGTTTTTGTTTATATAGTGTTTTAATATCCTTTCCTCTTAGGAAACTTGTGAGCTTGGTAGAAGATTATTATACCCATTTTACAGATGAAGAAACTAAGGCTTAGAAGAATGAAATGACTTGCTCTTGGACACACAGATAGTCAACGTCAGGGCCTGAATTCAAACGTAAATTCCCTGATAAAACTGGTGGGAGATTGGCTTTAAGGGACGGTGGGGAGAGGTGAGGCAAGGGTTCATTTATTAATTCAACAGTCGTTTATTGAGTGCCTACTTTGTTCAAGGTTCTATGCCTGCTAACATGGAGGTGAAAAGATGAATGAGGCATCTTCTTGCCATGCCATCTATCCTGCTTGCTGAAACCTTCTAGAACCCCAGGCCCTCTAGGGAACATGCCCTGGGGGACTCATTCTCTGTTCTTGGAACATTTGTCCCAGAACTGAGTTGTCCTGATTGGTGAGGCTGTGAATGGCAAGATTATGTAGCTCAGCACTATTAGGTGACCCAGATCATGCTGCCCATCCCATCTGGACATTCACCCTGGCCATCTTCCCGCTGTCTACCCACTGTGTCTCATCACGCTACCTCAGAGCGTTCTTGCATGATTAGCTGTAATCAAATCAAACTCCATTGTTTCTAGAAAGGTCATATCAATCAGCCTCACTATGTCTCCACTTACCATGCTTGTGACTTTCAAGACCAAAACTTTCCTTAGCTAGTGCTATTTACTTCTATCACAATATGAAAGGGCTTTTTTGTCAGCTTCCCCAGTGCTTAGCATTGTCAATAAGCACCTAACAAATGCTTTTCATTCATTCAAGGGTCAAATCCTGAAAGGTACTTACACTCTACTAGGAATGTTAAAGAGAATCAGACTAACCTCTAGGGTGTGGGTAACCAGGACTTTATCCCAGGGCATCAATATGTAAGGCAGGAGTTGTGAAGGAAAAAAAGTAATAATATTAATGTATTCTGAAATTTAGGCTCAAATCTGTGAATTATCTATCTGCACATATACATATATGCATATTTAGCCATATACACATATATATATGATATGTGTATATATACATATATACAAATATACATGTTTATTACTAGCTTTGAGAGACAGAAAGAGACAGTCATACAAAGACAGAGACAGAGAAAAGAAACAGAGTGAGACACATAGAGAAAGAGAGAGACAGAAAAAAGAGAGACAGACAGACAGACAGACACAGAGAGAAACAGAGACACAAAGAGACAGAGAAAGAGACACACATAGACACAGAGACAGACAGGAGACTTTCTGCTTCAAGACATTTTTGGGTAACATTTATAGGAATCCTAAGCAAGAAAAATATCACAATATGTTAAAAATATAATAACGTTCCAGAACAATCATCACTTAGTTCCTTCCTGGACCATTCCCCTTAAGAACTGAAGACCTCCTTCCTGTGATCAATATCTTAACCCTGAATTTCAAAGAGAAGGCACTGGCTACAGGTGGCTCATGGTGTTACTTCAGGGCCTGAGAAGGCAGCGATTCCATCTGGAGAAGAGTAAAGTCTGTTTATCATCCTTACTATATTTCAAAGGAAGGTCATAGACATTGTTCTCACTATCCTAAAGGGAAAAGTCTAGAAAGATTTTTAGCTTGGAAAATAATATTTCCTAATATTTCTAGAGAAACTAGAAAAGAGGGTTTTTGTTGTTGTTGTTGTTTTGTTTTTGCTTTTTGGAGGGGGGAGGGCAAGGCAGTTGGGGTTAAGTGACTTGCCCAAGGTCACATGGCTAGTAAATGTGTCAAGTGTCTGAGGTCCGATTTGAACTAATGTCCTCCTGACTCCAGGGCTGGTGCTCTCTTCATTGTGTCACCTAGCCACCCCTAAAATAGAGGTTTTTAACATGCTTCTCCAGGAGCACACTTCCTCCACCCTCAGCAATCTCCCTTACCTGTCATGTTTTCTCCTGATTCTGCCTTGTGACCCCCCACTTCTACTGTGTAGCAAACTTCACTTCTTTGCCTTACTAGGCCCATGAACCCTGCCCCCCCCCCCAATCCTCTTGCATCTTCACCTTTCTCTTGTGGGTTTCTAACCATCCTGACACACCATAAGCATATTTTCCTTTCTCACAGTTAAAAAGGATGAGTCCTATGTTGCATGACCCTTTGTCTTGTTATCCCTACCCGCCATCACCCTGAATTCCACCTTTCCTCAGAGGTTCAGGGGTCCAGTTATAGGTTAAATTATCTGAAGGATGAGCTGCCATACCCCTCATACAAATACATCCAATTCTAGAAGACTTACTTCTAAATGAAGAGGGACCTCATATACTAAACTTCATCTTAACTCTACCTTGTTCCTTTCTCTAGTAGTAGCATCCCCAGAAGTGACCTTGAGGTCTCCCTGGGTCTCTGTCTATCTCTCATAGAATGATATCCTGGAATATCTCCTACAAGGAAACTGAGACTCTCAAGTCACAGCAACTTGTCCATGTTCACACCACTTGTCAGTGTCTCAAGTAGGTTTCAGACACTTGTCTGAAGATCAATAAATTGGAGTTGGGAGGTTCTCCATTGAATCCAACCCATACCAAAACATGAAATGCTTCAACAAAATTCCTAATAACATGATAGAAAAACAGAAACATAGACTAAAATTTAGGTGAGGAGTCAGACCTGGAGAAATCAATATGAGAATTAGCTGCATAGAAAAGAAAGCTACCACAGAAGGTGAAGTATAAGGAGAGGAACACTGGATTTGTATCCTAGCCCTGCTACTTCTTGCCTGTGTGACTTTAGATAAGACACTTACAGTTCTATTAGGGTTTCAGCTTTCTCATCTCTAAAATGGTGGGGTCAGACTAGGAACTAGGTGATTTCCAAGGCCCTTCCTAGCTCACAATCTTACGATACTCTGTCTGGATGGGAGCAACCAAGGAAGACAACACATAGGGAGAAAGGAAGTCAATCAAGGGTAGACCTTAGCAAGGCACTTACACACAGTCAGAGTGAGGGCTGATGAATGGCAGCCAATGAAGAAGTCAGAGAGGTACAAGAAGAATCAGGTTAATGTAATATAACAGAAGTCAACAGAAGAAGGCTTCAGGAAGGAGAGGATATCAGGTCCTGTCACATCTAACAAAAGTCACGGAGAATAAGGATTGAGAAAAAGACCAATTTTCTCTCTGGCCGACATGACTTTTCCACAGCCCGCTAGCTGCCTCAGTAATTTTTTCTCCTATTATAATTCCTAAATCTACCTCAAGGTGATTTCTGGTGGTTTGTTTTCAAGCATCAGTGGCTTTAGGAAAAGGTCCACTAAAATATTGGTTTTAGAAAGGGTTTGCTTGTTTTCTTGGACGAGGCCTTTGCCCAGCTTAGGAAATATGGAGCTGACTGTCTTCTGGTACTGATGCTCTGAATTCACAGACTATGACCAAAAGCCTGAGCCACAGCTCTGCAGAGAAGAGGGAGGATGGCTGAATGGAGCAGGAGATATGACAGTCAGAACAGCATTGCTTGTCAAAGGGACAGAAGACAGCAAGGACATAAAAGATAGATGTTCTGTGAATTCATTTGCATACATTTTGATTTTAATTTCCCCCTCCCCACCCCAGAGTATGAAATGGGATGTCACAAGTCTGACAGGTATTCAACAACTAGAGAAGGGAGAAAAATAGCTGATTTCCAGGGCTTCATTAACAACACCTTCTTGGTGGGTTAGATCTTGACAAGTTTCAACAGTGCCAAGCTTTGAGGAGTCAGATAACAAATGTTAAAGGTCTGATTGGCCTGACAAAGGCCAGGAAATGCCAGAAGAGTGTTGTTTTGTTTTGTTTTTTACAGAACTTGTACCTAGGGCTCCATAACCAGGACCTTGTCCCAAAGGCATGAAAATTTAGAGGACACAAAAATTTAACACATATACATCTTCAATATTATTTATTTAATAAGCATTTATTGAGCACCTACAGTGTGCTGGGCATTGTGATTAGTCTTAGCCATATAAAAAAGAAGCACTATCTAATCTCAAGAATATGTACCCATAGAAGTATGGCCAAATGCATTTATAAATATCCTGGGGATAGGGGAGGAATAGGCAGCTGGTGACATCAGCAAAGGCCTCATGAAGGAAGAAGTTCTTATGCTGAGTTCTGAAGGGAGTTGGGGCCTCTAAGAGGCAGAGGTGAGGAATTAGAGCAGACAGAGAGTCTACACAAATACTTGCATGATGGAGATGGAGTAGTATATATGGAGTAGAGCAGTGTGACCATTTAGGTATCACCAAAGACTGTGTGAAGAGAAACAACACATAATGTCTGCAAAAGAAGTTAGACCATTATAGGCTTTAAATGGCAAACAGAAGAATTTCTATTTGGCCACAGAAGCAGTATGGAGTCACTGGAGCCTATTAAGCAAGGGAGTCATACAGTAATGGCTGTGCATTAGGAATATCACTTCAGAGGCCGTGTGGAATAAAAATGAAAGAAAGGAGCCAGCCTTGAAGACAGATCAGTTGGGAGACAAACACAATAATCTAGGACAGAGGTAATGAAGGACCAAACTGGGGATGTGTGTGAAAAAAAGGGGGAGGATTTATTGGATGTAAAGGAAATTGAATGATGAAATTTGGAAACTGATTTGGGAGTAGAAAGTTTGAGGAGTTAAAAATGACACTAAAGTTAGGAACCTGCGTGATTGGAAGGGTAGGGGGTGCCCTCAATAAAAACAGGTACTTCACAAAAATGGTGGACAGAAGGGGAAAGATAAGGAACTCTTTTTGTGGTGTGTTGAGTTCAGAATTTTTTTGGACTTTTTTTCATCCAGTAGTAGTTTTTCAGGATATCTACTGCACATCTAGTCAGAATTGTCCAACAAGGCATTAGAAATGTGGAACTAGGGCAGCTAGATGGCGCAGTGAGTAGAGTGTCTGCCCTGGAGTCAGGACCGACCTGAGTTCGGATGTGACCTCAGATACTTAATGCACACACAAACAAAAACCTAGCCGTGTGACCTTGGGCAAGTTGCTTAACCCCAATTGCCCTCCAAAAAGCAAAAAAAAAAAATGTTGAACTAGAGTTCAAGAGAAACCAGAGCTAGATCTATTAGTCTCACAGTCATCAAAAAGAGATATGAATTGAAGAGTTGTTAATTTTCTCTCCTGCTCTGCTGAATTTTCAGAAATTTTTCTAATACTTTTGCATCATGAATTAGAAGGTTGATTTGAGCTTTCTGTGCTCCAAAATGGCTAGTTACAACTCTGTTCCTCTAAACGATCATGGAAAGAATGCCAATGCATTTTAACTGGCTTGATCACTGTCCAAACAAATTCCCAACAAGATAAAAGACAAGAGTTCCAATCATTTATGTTCAACCAAAGGATCTGAGTACGTACATGTATGTGTTTGTTTTTCGAGGTATCAGTACTCTCTAGTGGAGGCTAAAGAGAGCAGATGTAGCAATATAATTGGCAACAGAACTGGGTATAAATACACAGTCCTGGGCGGGGCGGGGGGGGGGGGCAATCAGCATTATTTAGGCTTTAATGTATAGAGCTATACAATCATTCAGTGTAGCCAAAGGGACTTCAAATGTATGAACTAGGAACTATCAGTCATCTTTAAGATACATTATTCTTTGTCTTATTAATGACCCATAAGGTGAGGTTGGTTACTTCTAAGAGATTTAAATTTCCAATCTATTAAAAGAATATCAGCAACTTGTTATTTCTTTGCTATTGAAGAAAGGTCAAGATGGAAATTGGACATGAGGGACTTCCTTTTAGGCAAATAGCAGGTGGAGAACATCTCAGCAGGAGAAAACCAGGGTTTTTTGGGGAGTGAGTGGTTCCCCAGAGAAGTGACTGGAAATAAATGTATTGATCAGAGAGCTTACAGCAATATGCCCCAGACAGGCAATATCTTCTCTATGCAAACAAAGCTCTGGGTTACTTAGCAAAGGTGCATTAGGCCATTTCTAATCTGGTTCTCAGAGCCTGAGACAGATCTTCTGAGTTAGTTACATTTAATTTTTTTCATTTCTTCAACAGACGACTGTTAATTATTAATTTTATTATAGCATTGGGAAATTTTCAAAATATCTGCCCAGGCTTCAGATGTATTGTGTATCTGGTTAAATAGTGAATACCATCAGGGAGATTGAAAACTGTGCAACACAATATATTGCACATAAGCAGCATGTAACTTCAGGTCCCTACATCAGCAACTGGAGTCTCCTAATAGAACTTCTCTCTTGCATCAGGGATACAGGCATGTCATCCTCATATTCTTCTAGGAATACTGATGCATTCTAGACTAACTGGCTCTCTTGCCCCAGAGGAAGGTGAGAGGTGGAAAGGCAAATAGGAAAAGAAAGTACCTTTCTGAACTGATAGAGGACTCAGTAGGAGGTATAGAGCAAGGATAAGACACGAGGAACAAAAGACAAGAGAACAATCAACTCTACCTAGATTCCACATAGCTGCTGAGGTGATTTTCTCCCATGCAGATCTGACCACGTCACTACCCTACCGAACAAACTTCAATGACTCCCTATGACCCAAACGGGCATATTTAAATTCTCTAGTTGCCAATTAAAGCCCTTTGCCATACATCCTCAAGATTATTACACGTTATCCCTTTTCTGCATACCAGGGTTCAGCTAAATTAATCTTCTTATTGAAATTCAGTAAGGCAGCTGGATGGTGCAGTAGACATAGGACTGTGCTTGGAATCTGGAAGATCTAAGGTCAAATATGACCTCAGACACTAGACCTGTGACCCTAGACACATCATTTAACCTCACTTTCCTCATTGGGTATAATAACATCACCTGCTAGGTTTGTTGTAAAAGTCACATGAAATGACATTTGTAAGTCAGTGCAGTGCCTAGTACATAGTAGGCACTCTATAAATGCTTATTATTTCCTTTCTACTTTACTTATTCTCATTGTTGTCTCTCTTGGCTAGACTGTAAACTCCTTGAGTTCAGGGACTATTGTATTACTATTTTTTTATATCTGAAGAACCTAACACAGTATCTGGCACATGGTAGGTTAATAAATAATTATTGGTTGTTGACTGATTGAATGCACAAACTGCCCTGAAGTAAAAAATAATCTCACTAAAACAAAATGAGATAGAGTTGTTCCCAATTACTTTTCTATTGAGGACAGCACTGTGAGTTCTAGAGTTTTACAACATCTTGGGATATTCTGGCTGTTGACTATAAAAAAAATCTGGAATGGTGTTGTCCATGATTGCACCATAATTCTCTATGGTCCTGCCACTTAAGAATTAACCCTATCTCTTGGCGGAAGAGAAAAAACACAGTAACAGATAGCAGCAGACCTGACAAAATGGAGGGTGAAGATGCATGTTAGAGCTGACAGAAATAACATAAAGGAAACCAGAGCTCAATATGGAGATATGAACCAGGAATACCTTTCCATTACTGTGGGCCCGGTCCTGCATAGGACTGTGAGTCATAGGGACCATCCTGATTCCTGGATTGGCCCACCAAAAGGGGGTGACCTCTTGCTCTTGACTCTACATCAGAAATTGGCAAACCATGGCCCACAGGCCAAATCTGGCCTTCTCCTTGTTTCTATACCTAGTGAAAGCTAATAATGCTCTTTTATTTGTTCTGTCTTTTTTTTTTTACATTTTAAAGTACAACTATTTGAAACATAAAAACCATTATTAGGGGGCGGCTAGGTGGCACAGTGAGTAGAGCGTCGGCCCTGGAGTCAGAAGGACCTGAGTTCGGATCCGGCCTCAGACACTTAACACACACACAAACAAAAACCTAGCCGTGTGACCTTGGGCAAGTTGCTTAACCCCAATTGCCCTCCAAAAGGCAAAAAAAAAAAAAAAAAACCATTATTAGTTCATTAGTTGTATTAAAGCAGGAAGCAAGCTGAATTTGGCCTTCAGGACATAATTTACAGACCACTGCTCTATGTGAACTCAGAAATTAGTCCCTTGCCTACGCTGGGGGAGTGTCATACACTGATGTTTCTAGGTTTAATCTGGATGGGGGCAATAAGCCAAAGAAATCAGAGGTCTCCAAAGGGCTTAGACCCTACAGGTTACAACAAATTGTCTTGCCTTGTATATGATGATTTCACATGTATTTGTTGTCATCTTCAATAAATATTAACCATTACATATGTAGGTACTGTGCTAGAAACTGTAGAGGTAGAACCACGTTTAAAATATAGTCTGTGACATCGAGAAGGTTACCATCTAGTCTATTCTTGTCCTGCCAATTAACTTGAAAAACAACATGGTACTGTGCAATCAATAGATTTGGAGTCAGGGTACATGGCTTCCAATCTTAGTTTCTACTTACCTCTCTTAGACTCATTTTCTTAATCTGGGAATAAGGAGATTGGATTAGGTGATCTCTAAATTATCTTCTAGATATAAATCTATGATCTGTGGTCCTGTTAGTTCAAACTTTTCCCCTAGCAGACAGAGAGAAGGGAGAAAGTGGAGGCAAATAGCAAAGGTGGGGGAAATAAACCTAATAATGAAGCTATAAAATGAAGTTCTCAAGGGAAAAGTTTGGGACTCACTATATGAGCAGGGCAAGTCACTGAACTTCACTGAATGTCAATTTCCTATAAAATGGGGCCTCCTGCCCAGTTTACTTCTTTCGGTTGTAATGAAAATTATATGAGATCACATGAAAGAGCTGTGTTATTGCAAAGGACTACCCAATTAAAGTACGATCATTATTGTTACTGGTAACCTCATGATGATAACTCTTGATATCTTAGGCTATTAACCTTTGATGGAGTATTATTATTATTACTCAATATTTATTATCATTAATAATTTCTCTTTATAAAGTTGGCTAAAGTGACATTCTCAAAAATATCTCTGGGAGTCAAAATCTGTGTCCACAAGATACCATAAACTCCAGTTAATTCAGTGTAAGTTGAGCCCAATAATTTCAGATAGGATCATAGCCTTAGAGCTGGAGTAGACCCTAGAGGTCATCTAGTCTAGCACCTCTTTTTATAGATGAGAAAACTGAGACCCAGAGAGGTGAAGAGTTTTGCCTCAGGTCTACACCAATGAACAGCAGTCTTCAAATCTGAGTTCTCTGACTCTAGATTCAGCATTCTTTCCACTCTTCAGGATGCTTCTCTCCTCTATGTGAAGATTGACCCAATTCCTTCCTCACAAAAAGCAGCAGCAGCAGCAGTAACAGTAGCAACAAGGTTTTCATAGAATTTTGACCTGGAAGGTACCTGAGATATCATTGAATCCAATATCTACATTTTACAATTGAGGAAGCCACAGCCCATGGAAATGAAGTGTCTGGGAAGAAGATTATTTCTTTTTTCTTTTCCTTCTTTTGTCTGGGTATATGCAGCACCTAGCACAGTGCCTGACACAGTGGTCAGTCACTAATTAAAAGTATGCCCAGTTGAGGGACAGCTAGGTGGCACAGTAAGTAGAGCGTTGGCCCTGGAGTCAGAAGGACCTGAGTTCAGATCCAACCTCAGACACTTAATGCACAAACAAACAAACAAACAAAACCTAGCCCTGTGACCTTGGGCAAGTTACTTAGCCCCAATTGCCCTCCAAAAAAAAAAAAGCAAAAAAAAAAGTATGCCCAGTTGAGTTGAAGTCCCAGTCTCCTAGAACTGTGGTTCCCAACCTTTTTAGAACAAGGATTGCTTTTAAATACAAAAAAAAAAAAAAAACTTAACATCTACCCACATGATAGTAATTGTACTATTGGCATCCGTTGATTGCGAAAATACAAAATGACCAAAAGTTATAAATGAATGTTATATTTTGTTACTCAGTATAGCATCTATATTCATTTGAAAAATAGTCACATTCATTTATATGCATATATGTGATATATTATTTGTTCAGACTACAGAATTGTGTTTGACTTTATTATATAGTCACTTAATAAGATGGATCCATTCCAATAATTCTAGCTCCCCTTGGAGGTCCCCACAAGTATGAAATCACTATCTTAGAAGCTGAGCCTCAGTTGATTCATTTAATTGGGGACTTCTGCAGGTTTAATTCACAGAGGCAATTTTAAAATAGCCCATGGCAAAACATTCATTTGTTTGTTTAATCTTTAAAGGTAAAGGATGGATCTGCATTTCAGTTGGGGATATTTTGGAATAGCTGGTTTGGAAACAGAATAAATCTTGAAGAAATGTGTATTGATACCTCTCCTGCTCTAGAATATATATATATATATATTTTTTTTTTTTCCTGATAAGATGGAAGAATAGCTCTGTACTAATTTCACAGGACCGTAGGATTTACAGCTAGAAGGAACCTTAATCATGATCAAACTCAAACCTTGTACAAGAAACGAAAGAAAATGAGCCTCAGGGGACCTCAAGACACTTCTCCATTGTCACAAAGGTAGGAAGTGAAATAGCTGAGATTCCTACCTGGGTCCTCTAATTCCAAATGTACTATGAGCTGAAAGTTTTCCACTTTAATTAAAGAGCTAATAAAAGGCAACACATTTCTAAGAACAATGGAAAGCTAAGGAGCCTTAACCCCTCTGGCTGAGGAAAGTCAGTTTTTTAAGTCATTATGTCACTAAGCATTTTATTAAGCACCTAAATAGTGTCAGCCACTGTGCTAGGTGATGATAATACAAAGAAATGTTTGAAAAAACAGTGCCTGCCCTCAAGAAGCTTACAATCTAATAGTCAAGACAACAACAAATATATAAGAACAAGCTATAGCAGGCTTAAAAGGAAACAATGAATGGAGGAAAGGCTCTAGAATTAAAATGGATTAGGAAAGGCTTTCTGATTTTAGTTGGTAATTGAAGGAAACCAATAGGAAGAGATGGAGAGGGAAAGCATACCAGGTATGGAGGAGAGAGAAAATGGCTGGAGCTATAAAATGGAGTGTGTTTTTCCTAGAACAACAAAGAGGCCCAGAGTCACATGATCAAAGACTATGGGGGTAGTGGGTGGGTACAAGGAATAAAAAAGACTGGAAAAGTATGAGGGGGCAAGGTTTTGTAGGGTTTCAAATGTCAAAAAGAGGATTTTGAATTTGATACTGTTGGTGATAGGGAACCCTGGGAGTTTATTAAGTGCCTATGGGTGGCATGGATAAGCCTTAGTAATTTATTCTTCAGAATAAAAACCACTGGAGAAACTCCCAAAATATTTTTGTATTTTGATTACTAAAGAATTTATCATTATCATCACCATGGTTGGCAGTTAGTAATGTGATTGTTGTTATCATTATGCTAGAAGGAAAGTGTTTGAGATTACACTTTCTGACACTCTATTATTAGAGGTCAGGAAGAAACTGGGGCTCCATAAGGTAGCACTAGACTTGGAACCAGGAGCCCTGAGTTCCTGTCCCAGCTCTCATACTTTTCAGCTGTCAGTCTCTGAACAAGATTTTCTCTTGTCTGACCTTAGCTTTCTCCATCTCTAAAATGAGGGGTCTATCCTCCATTGTCTCTAAGATTCTTTCCCAATCTAACATTCTCTAAGTCCAAAACTTGTCCAAGGTCACACAGCTGATGAGTGGTAGAGGCAACTGTCATAGTGAATAGGACTGAATTTGGAAGCAGAACATTTGAGTCCTGACTCTCCTAACTTATTACCTATGTGCCATTGAGAAATTTACTTAATTCCTCTGAGTCTTGATTTCCTCAAGTTTAAAATGAGGAACAGTGAGGGATGGTGGAAAAAGGACTGGAGTTAAGGGCAAAAAATTGGCTTTAAATCAATTCAAAGCAGTTTATAATGTATGTGACACTGGGCAAGTCATTTCCCCTCTGGACATCAGTTTCCTCATCTCCAAATAAGCAACTTGGACTAAATATTCATTTGTTAATTTTTATTTACTTTTTAATTTATGGAATAAAGCAAGCATCACCATAATGTATTATAATAAAAAAGGTGACAGCATATGAAATTGCAAATCTATTATGTACAATTTGCTATTCCTTTTAAATATATACCAAAGTTATCATGTAAGTTTTTCCCCTTTTTTCTTTCCCCCACCCCTGTCCTAGAGATGGCTACCATTACATGCACACACACACACACACACACACACAAACAGATGTTTATGTATATCTGTATGTATATAAATATATACAGTTATACATATATGTAAAATTACTCCATACATCTATTTATCAGCTAGTTCTCTGAATACAGATCGATACTCTTAAAAACAGCCGAAAGTTCTATGATACTTCCATAAACAAGGATGAAAAATGAGGCATTCTGACTGGACTACTCTGGTCAAAAAGGCTTCTATTTTGAGGAATAGGAAGCCCACAATTGACTTAAGGCCAATTATTCCTGCTCCAGAGGAAAGATCTGAAGTAAATTTTTTTTTCTAAAAAAAGAGCATTTCCCTGGGAATGCTGGTATAGCCCCTTCAGGCTCATGGCACAAGATATGTCGAGGTGGGGTTGGGGGAGTGGGTGGTGTTGTTAATGAAACTTGAAAAGAGCAAGGTGTTCTCAGAATATCAGTCAGGAATATGATGGAGCCAGAGACAGAGTTGGGGCTTATCAATGTTCAAGATGCTCAGTGACTCTGAGTGCCAATAATGTTTTAGACATTTTTGGAGGTATAAAGGAAGCATTGGCTATAATGAGAAGCTTTGTATTTTTATTGCCTCTGGGAATATTCTCTATTACAGACAACTGTTGTAAAATGGATGTGTGATATCCTGCTCCACACGAAGTAGAGATGATGAGAGAGCATGAAAAGGTTTGAGTGAAATTTTATTCTCTGGACAAATCAATCAAATCTATTTCAGAGAAGCAAGATCACTTGTCACCCAGCATCAGGGGTCCCTTAGGAACATACTGCATCAACTTGAAGTTATCCTTATTGATGGGGATTGGGAGGATAGATGAAATCCCCAGAAAAGCACTCAACCACATTTTAGACATTGCTTTCTGATTCTCCATCACCAGGCCTTTTTCCTCAAGTCATTAATAAATAGCAAAAATTGACTTTTTTGAAACCTCAACTCTTTTTACATAGTGGTCACTTTAAAAATATATTTTAAATAAATGTTTTATTGATGCTCTTTTTAAACCATTGCTATAATTTCCCAGTGGCTTTTCTCTCATAGAAAATTCCCTTGTAACAAAGAAGAACATTTAAGCAAAAAAGAAATCGATATATTGACCACATCTGACAATGTATGCCCTATGCTGCACCTATAGTCCACTAGCTCTCTGCCTGGAGGAGGAAAGTGTTCTTCACTGTCAGATTTCTGAATTTATAATTGATCACTGCTTTGATTTGGATTCTAGTGTCTTTCAACTTTGTTTTCCTTTATGTTATTGTGATCATTGTATAAATTGTTCTCTGTTTCAATTTCTACATCCCTTTTAGCGAGCCTTCCAACTCATGCTTTATTGAAAAAATAGAGGCCATTTCCTATTACCTTTCTCTTCTGCTTTTCTTCATGTCTCAGAAGGTCTTAACATCATTACTTTTCCTCTCTCCTTTGTTCTAGACAAGGGCTACTACTCTCCGTGTTCTGAATCCCCTCCCCTCCCATCTCTACTACCTTCCTCTCAAATTTTCAGTATCTTTCTAACTAATGGCTCCTTCCCTGTTGCTTGTAAGTACATTCAATTCTAGTCTACATTTAAAAAACCTTTAGTTGACTTTACTACCCCTTAGTCTCACTCTCCTTATAGCTGAACTCCTAGAAAGAGCTATACTTTTAGATTTTCCTCTGACATCTCACTTTCATCACTGTTTCTTAGTCCCTTGTAATCTTGTTTCTAATTTCATTCTTAAACTGAAACTTCTCTTTAAAAGTTTTTGAACAATTTTAATTGCTTCATCTAATTGCCTTTTTCACTTTTCATCCTTCTTGACTTTTTTATGGCATTTGATTCCACTTAATGTCCCCTCTCATCCACTCCCTCAAGCCACCATCTCACTGCTCTGAACTTTCATGACAGTGTTCTCTGCTGGTCTTCTAACTTCTCTGAGTACTCCTCTGTCACCTTTTCTGGGTGATCATCCATGTTATACCTTCTTTATTTTATTTAATTTTGTTGTGGATATATGTCAGGGCTTTGTTTGGGGACCTCATTTTCTTGTGCACCATCTTATAAAGATCCATTTAGGTCCTATAAGTTCAATTATCACCTCTATGTAGATGACTCTTAAAATTACAAAATGCAGTCCTAGTCTCCCTGTTTTTGCTCCATTTTCACATCACCATATCCTTATTGGCTAATTCTAACAGAAGGTCCCACTGTTATTTTAAATTCCATATATCTCTTTTTCCTAACTTCCCTATTTCTGTTGAGGGCAACATAGTCCAAGTTGAGGGCAACATAATCCTAGTCGCCCAAGTCCAAAACCATGCAGCCAACCACTACTCTTCTGTCCTTCCCATCCCATAGCCCATTAGTTGTCAAGTCTATCAAATCTACTTCCATAACATCCCTCAGGTCCTTTTTCTTCTTTTTATTCTTATGACCACTACTGTAATTCAGGCTCATATCATCTCTCATCACTGAACTATGGTAGAAGCCAAATCTTCTCCCTGCCTCTAGTCTCTATCTTTTCCCATGCATACTCTGTACTAGTGGTATTAAACTCAAATAGAAATAGGGTCATTAAACCCTACACAGGGATCCTGGGAAATACATTATCTTAAAATATAACATATTAACGTTATCTATGTTCTATTGTATTTTTATCTACTGTTAAATATTTCCCAATTGCATTTTAATCTGCTTCAGAGTACTCAGAAGTGTTGCTGGTAGACAGCTGGCCTAAATTTAACATTTTTGTTCTACACAGTTGTGAAAGAAATATTCTTAAGGCAAAAGTTTGTTCACATCTCTCCTTGTCTCAAGAAACCTCTAGAATAATATATATTTGGAATTTAAATCCCTTTACAGGTTGAGCTAGGTAGACTAAATATTAAAAATATATTTCATCAGGTCAAAGTTAACAAGAGTTAAAAGCACAAATAAACAGGTCAAAAGGAGTAGTTAGATATCAGATGGGGCAGTGAGATGGTATAGTACAAAGGGTGCTGGACTTGGAATCAGGTTGACTCCTCTTCCTGAGTTCAAATCTATTCTCCACACTCAAATCTATTCTCCACACTTAACTAGCTTTGTGACCCTGGGCAAGTCACTTACCCTGCTTGCTTAAGTTTCCTCGTCTGTAAAATGAGCTGGTGAAGGAAAGGGCAAAACACTCCATTATCTTTGCAAAGAAAATCCCAAGTGGGGTCATCAAAAGTTGGACACAACTGAAATAATTAGACAACAGGATATCAAATCACCATAATCATAAAGGTGTTGACTTATAAATAACTATGGTAAAGGTAAGGAAAAAATCAGTAATATGGAGGAACTAAAAAAAAAAAAGAAAGTCAACACTTCATTTCAACTTTTATTTAGGACCTAATAATCTAACCAGTGGTAGTATGGTGGCTGTAGTGCTGGACCTAGAATAAGGAAGGCTTGAGTTCAAATCCAGTGCCAGATATTTAATAGCCAAATGATTCTAGGCAAGTCACTTGTCTGTGTACCTCAATTTCCTGATCTGTAAAGTGGGGATGATGATGATTATGATGATAACAACATCAACCTCCCAGAGGTGTTGGGAAGATAAAATAAGGTATTTATAAAGCATTTTGCAAAACTTAAAATGCTGCATAAATACTAGCTATGGTTATTGCAACACAAACATAGATAAAACACAGGCTTTGCTCTTAAGAAGCTTTCGATCTAATGAGAAAAAAAGATGTAGATAAAACTATAACTATGATATCAGGGAAAATAGATCCAAGAGAGAGGTCCAAATGAAATGCTAGGAAAAATTGGAGGAAAGAGAGACAAGGGAAGTCAAGGAAGGCTTCCTGGAGAATGTGGTAGTTGAACTGTGTCTTCATTTATGCAAACTCAATTCAACATTTATTTGTTAAATGCCTACTATGTGCCAGGTTCTGTGCTAGTGATGGGAATACAAAGACAATGAAATAGTTTCTGCTCTCAGTGAGTTGACAGTCTATTGAGAGAACACAAAATCTACACAGAAAATTGAATACAAGGGACTTTGAGGAGGGAGGAAGCACCACACCTGTTGGGATGGACAGGATCAGAGAAGAGCTCACAGAGGAGGTAATACCTGAGCTGAGCCTTGAAAGGAGCTAAGACTGTCAAACCAAACTAACCCTATTTCCTCTTTTGGCAGATCTAGAATAGACTGGCAGATCACGGGGAATGCTTAGTAGGTATATTTTACTTAGACTTTAATGAAGCATTTGATAAACCCTTATGAAATATGTGGCCTGGATGATAGTATAGTTTTGTAAACAAGTTGAATATAAACCTCAACTTTAAAAAAAATAAAAAAGGTCTCCAATAGAATGCCCCATGGATCTGTGTTTGATCCTGGTTTGTTCAATATTTTTATCAACACTTTTAATAAAATCATAGATGGATTAATGAATTTTCAGATGACATAAAACTAGGAAGAATAACAGAAAAAAATGACAGAGACAAGAGTCCCCTCCCCACCCCACCCCCAGTTTAGAAAAGTTAGAACATTTGACCAGATCTAGTAAGATGAAAATGTCTTTCTTCCTTCCTTCCTTCCTTCCTTCCTTCCTTCCTTCCTTCCTTCCTTCCTTCCTTCCTCCCTCCCTCCCTCCTTTCTTTCTTTCTTTCCTTCTTTCTCTTTCTTCTTCCTTCCTTCCTTTTTCTTTCTTTCTTTCTTTCTTTCTTTCTTTCTTTCTTTCTTTCTTTCTTTCTTTCTTTCTTTCTTTCCTTCCTTCCTTCCCTTCCTCCTTCCTGCTATTTCTCCATCCCTCCCTCCTTCCTTCTTTCCTTCCTTCCTTTGATTTCCTCTTTTTTTCTCCTTCCTTCCTTATTAAGCACTAGGATAAGTACTAGTGATGCAAATATAATCAAGAAAAGCAGTCCTTACCCTCAAGGAGTTTAATGGAAGAAGGCAACACATCAGGAATATTGCAGAGCTGGGGAGTACTTGCAGTGACATGGTCTGGAGCAGACTTGGAAATTATGTGTAGCCCTGGGTTCTTACAAGAAAAGGCAAAAACTCAGTCATCAGAATCAAAAGCCTCAGGGCTTGATGCTGGGTTCTGAGTGGGGAGTAGGTAGAGGCCTCAAAGAGTATAGAATGGGCCAGGAAGTGGTGTGGAGGCTTGGACCTTGGTAAGATAAAGCACAACTTCACTATCAGAGCCAAGGGACCTTGGAATGGGGAGGGTAGGATCCCAGTAGGGAGGAGATAGACGTGACAATACAATTCTAATGGGCTAAGAGCATCTGGAAAAATGTCTCTGTGCCCACATTTTTGTGTAGCTAACAACAATTACATCTGTAGCGGTTATCATCTTCTTTTTAATCCAGAAAGCTTTATCTGGTACTTATATGATCCAACCAAACTGGTCAAAACACTTTAATCATCTTATCCACAATATTTTTTCCATTTTTATAAAGGGAAAAAAACCTGTTTTGTCCAGAATAACTTTTCCATTTTGTATAAAGGGGAAAAAGTTAAGGTGTTTCTCCACCTAAATCATAAGTTACCCTCCTTGATTCTCTACTCCATGATGGTAATGATCTCTTATTATTTACCATGTGTAACAAGTGTAGTAACAGTAGAAACAGTTTTCAAGTTCAAGGATGCTGTAGGATGAAGGCCCATATCAGAAAGTCCTAAGGTAACGTGAATAGGAGAGGGAATGAACCATAAGGAAACAAGAAGGGAGAAAGATTTCATTTGCTTTTGTCTTCCCCTTTGGAAATGGTGAGTATAGAAAATGACAGAATCTGCTGGCTAACATTGTCAGCCTATGAGCTCATTCTCCTCTTTCTACTTGTTGTCCACAGAGAATTTCCACCAGCTAGCAAAAGACTCCTAGCCCAAAAGGTTTTGAAGAGGTGAAGTCATCCATGTGTGCCCTACATACCTTTTCTTTGATTGTTTTTCATTTCTGAAAATACTTGGGGATAATTATATTGACAGATGCAAAAAAAACCTAAAATACCCAGAATTTTTTTATGATCCCCTTTCTTCTCACAACTCTCTTGCTTATTCACTTAACTACATAGAGAGAAACCAAAATTTTCAATTCCCTTACTATTTATGATATCAAACTGCTTCATCAAGAAAACTGTCCCAGTCATTCTGCCCATTCTTTTGAAAGGGACAAGATCATTACTCCTTACAAGAATAGAGAACCCTGAAAGCAGGGAAAAAGTAATATTTAACAGGATCAGAGGCCATTGGAGGCCATCTGGAAGTATCTTGTTTTAGGAAGGAGGGCAGATTAAATGTTGTTCTCTTCTTGTTTAGCAGATAAAAATGTGGTTTTCTTGTGCTCATGTTTGATCTGTAGACCTTAAAAGTCCATATCTCAAGTTAACGAGGGAATGGAAAGGGATTTTCTTTCCCCCCTAAGTCCATATGTGACTTCCTCTTGTGTAATGGGGCCTATCCTCACAAGTCTTAGGTGTTAATCTGAAAAAGAAAGTTACCGGTTCTAAGAGCAGACTCAGAACCCACTGGCACCTGCTCTTAGTGAATATTTGACGAGGATGTTTTGCTTGATAAATTCATCTTCTATCCTGAAAAGGACAGGCATGTCTCTTCCAGATAAGTGAACTTTAATTTATTTAAATTTAATGGAAAACCATATGGAGGAGAACTGAAAGCTAATTTAAAATAGTGCTTAGAGCAATCAATATGTTAACAAATTCCTGTAACTTTTTTACACTTGGCTGAAGAAAAAAAATCTTTCAAGTATAAGGTGGTCTCCTCCTCTCTCCCTCCCTACCCCAGATCAGTACTATGAAAATACTGATGTTTTGCATCAAATCCTCAGGAGTTCAAACCAGCTGTATTACAAAGTGTTGCAATTTTTAAAAAAATTCTTTTGGAAACATAAATCACACAATACAGAGGAAATCAACAGGAAGGGTCCTTGGGGTTAAAGGATATATTCTTTTTGGCAGTATCGTCAAGAGACTCATTCCAAAATTCCATAGAGTTTGTTGTAATGGAAAGAATCCTGGACTTTGAGGCCAAAGATTGAGGTTCAAGTTTAATTATTCTAATGGTGTGATACAAAGAGAAAAGAACCTTTGCTCCCTGGGCCTAATACTAGATCCAACTCTAAAGTTCAGTGATCTAGCTTTTCTGAAAAATGTGGGGTTTCATAACCTTGATTTATATATAGTTTTAGCAGACAGCTCTGGTTCCATCAGGTGATGTAAGAGATAACAGAAGAGGCAGTCCTGTCCAATATGTCTCCTCCAGTCAAGTGCCACCTTTAATGATTCATTCTTTTATGTTCCCTTCCATCTTCTCTGAAAAATCAAGGTGCAACTAATGCATTGTAGGTGGAGCTATTAGTTAGTCCAGATATCCTGGGATGCTATTTGAAACAATTACCAGAAGGCAATTAAGTTGCACATATCCTTTGGGCCAGCAAAGAGAACAAAGAAGGAAGAGAAGTAATCTATGTACAAAAATATTGATGGCAATTATCTTTGTTATAACAAAGAGCTGGAAACTGAAGGAGTATCCATTAAATGGGAAATGGCTGATCAGATTATGGTGTAAGAATGTAAGGAAGTATTAGTGAGCCTCAGGAAGTGTCAAAAGGGATTGTTTCAGAGAGAACTGGGAAGCTTGACTGAACTGAAAAAGTGAAGTCAGTAGAACTGGAAGAACATTTTGTACAAAATTAACAACATTGTATAGAAAAAACAAAAGAGGCTCAAGAACTTTGATCAATGTAAAGATCAACCACAATCCCAGAGGACTGATGATGAAGCACGCTACCCAGCTCTCAACGGAGCAATGAGGGAATCTGTGCAGAACAAGACATTTCAGAGATAACTCATATGGGAATTTGTTTTAACTATGCACATTTATGACAAACATTATTTTTCTTTTTTTCCAATGGAAAGAGGAGTGGGAGGGCCTAGCAAACACATGCCTGCTCCCCCATCTCTCAGCTTCAGGCATTGTCACTCTTTGGCCCATGGAATGTGCTCCTTTCTTGGCTCCAACTACTGACCTCCCTAGTTTACCTTAATTTCCAACTAAAATCCTGCCTTCTACAGAAAGCCTTCCTTAACCCCTTTTAACTCTTGTGCTTTCCCTCCTTTTAATTATTTTCCATTTATCCTATATATAGCTTGCTTGATATATAATGTCTGCACTTTCCTAATAGTTTGTAAGTTTCTTGAGGACAGGGGTTGCCTTTTGCTTCTTTTTGTATGCCCAGCACTTAGTATCTGGAACATAAGTAGGTACTTAAGAAATGTTTATTGATTGATTAAACATAGAAAAAATAAAAGGGGATCATTGAAGCATTTTTAAATGTAGAGAAGAATTTTTTTATAAGCAATTGGGGTTAAGCAACTTGCTCAAGGTTACACTGCCAGTCATTATTTAAGTGTGGGTGCTCATTTTCTGAGGCCAGATCTGATCCCAGGTCGTCCCACCTCCGGGACCAGCACTCTTACTCACTGTGCCACCTAGCTGCCCAGAGAAGAATTTTTAAATGCATGAGGAAGTCCAGAAGGAAATACCAACAAGCAAGATAGCTTTGAAAGTTACATATCAAATTTGTCATATATTCAAAGAAAGAGCCAGCTCTATATAAGAGATTCATATTTCCATGTGCGACACTCTTTTTCTATTTTAATTTGTATATGGAAATACTGATTTATTTGGTATTTTCAAAGTTCCAAAAGTTTTTTTTTAAAAGAGGATGCAAATGCACATGGGATACAGGTTAAAAGGCATATATTGACCTAATTAATACAAAAGTAACAACGATGTCATCCACCTTTCTCCTGAGAGCAGGAGATAGGATTGGACACAAGATGCTGAGAAGAGAGTAAAATGTCACTGAACATTTCTCCTATTTAGACTTTCCTACATACCTACTGACAGAGATCACATTGTTTTGATGTTTGAAATCCTTCCCATAACTCTCTATTGTCTACCAATTAAAACCCCAACTCAGCCTGTCACTTAAGAAACTCTGAATCTGATACATCATACCTTCACCTATCATCTTCCATTGCCCCCTTTCTGGACTCTTTTCTCCTGGCAAACGGAACCTCTTACTTAAACTATACTGTGCTTTGTACATACCACTCATCTAATAAATATCTGTTGAAAGAGAAAGGGGATCTGAGAATTGAGGTCTTTGCCAGCCTTGCTGTTTGACCTCAGACTGGCTCTGTGTCCTATAATAGAATGAATGATAGCTATATATTTGAGGCTGATGTGGGGACAGTATTTACCCTCTGAAAGCCTTGAATATAAATGACTGCCTTCCTTTCTGTTTTTACCAGGGGAGTACAGTATTTTTAATTAAAATTCAGCCTTTAAGTTGATAGACATCAATTTACCTGTTTGGGATAGCTTCCTTATTCCTATAAGCATGGCAAGGTCAACTGTTCCCAACTGAAATTTGCAAACAGACTACGGGACACCCTCAGAATAACTAATACTAACTTTCCTCCTCTCAAATGGTGACCTTCTAGCATAGGTCCTGCCTGCTTTCCTGCAAGTACTTTTGGCCTGCTGCCAAGCACAAATAGCTTGCATTTGCCTAAATATTTTTTTTAAAGACTAAAAGATGGCTTTAAACTATACATAATCAAAATCTCTTCCAATTGCATTTTATGCTGTGAGAAGGAAAATTTTCCAGGTTAATGAATTCTCTACCTGCCCTGGAGAGCTCACATTGTTTAAAAGGTAAGATTCATTTACATAATGCATACTGGACTGGACCTTGTCTGCTATCCTATGGCACTGTCTAGAAGGAATCATTGAGCTATGACTTGGGCTCATCCAAAGGGATTATTTTGAATTGCTTAGAATGTTGCCAGTTTAGACAATAACAGGTTCACTGATGGACTATGGAATTTTCTTGGCCCTAAAGGGACCAGAAGGGTCAACTGTTTTGGAACTGTTCCCCACAAGGTAACACGTTTCAGAGCAGGGGTCACCCTTTGTATCCTGGTCCTCCTTAGTCTTAGGGTCTTCCAATTTATTCTGCATTCATATTGTTTGTATACAGTTATCTTTTCCACATCACAACTTTCCCCATAGTGATTTTGATCCATGGCAGGTCATAAGAAATTTAATAAGAAATTAAATGGGAATTTTGGAGGAAGTTTTTCGGAAGCTTCAGATAACAGACCAAGACCAGCAGACAGTGCAGAAAAGTTTAGTAACTCAGAAATGCATAAAATGTATCTAAAGTATTGTATAATAGCAACCCAAATTTTATAGTAAAATACAAGATACAAAAGGAAGACCTAAAAATTTTCCGAAAAGTTTCCACATCAAAGTGGAAGAGAGGGGGCACCACACCACTAACCCCTGTGATATGGAAGGGATAATTGTGGAGTCATTTGCATATTGACTATTCCATTAGTTTGTGAGCTCCTTGAGAGCAAGGACTGGTTTTTATTTATTTTGTTTTAATTTTTTTGGCCTTTCGTTGTATCCCTAGCACTTAACACAATTCCTGGCATATATTAGGTGTTAATGAATGTTTGTTGACTTGACTCACACAACCTAGCACAGGGCTGGACATGTAGCTGATGTTCAGTAAATATGCATTGATTGATTAACAGATCTTAGAAGCACTTTGGCTCTACAAGACAGAGGTTAAATCTTATAAGAGGTCTTAATTCTCTCTAGTTATTTTAAGTAAATCATATGCCATGGAAACCCCTCCAGTATGTCATACATATAAGAAATTATATATCTATGACATATAATATATGAACTATATTTAGGCTTCATGGGTCTTTACTTTGGGGAACAGAATTCACAAATATGTAGTGTTATAAAAAGCCTATAATTTTTTGCTGACTTTAGAAGAAGAAAAATTATTTCTGCCAATACTTTTTTGGAAGGCAGGGAATCTCTAAAGTGAAAGCAAGAGATTAATGTGATATTCTGTAGTTTAATAGAATGATATTTGCCATCAGAGCCAAAAGACTTGGCTTGGAAGCCTGTCTCTGATACCTAATAGCTGTGTGACTCTGGGTCAGTCACTTTTCCACTCTGAAATTAAGTTTCTTCATCTATAAAGTGAGGATAATGGCTATAATAGCTATCTCACAGATGTATCAGAAGGCAGACATTTTAAAGAAAATTGAGCTAACATCATTGACCCCCTTGTTTCTCTTGCATTTCTCCTTCCCATGCCTTCCTCTGAAAAATTCCAGTTGCTATATAGCCTCAAAATGAAAAGATGACTTTGACCTCTCAGATGCTATATTAGGGGAGCACAAGCTCTGGAAGCTTCTGTTAAGTTTAAAACACTTTAAGGGCATTCTAGCAACAGCCTGACTCTCTCTCTTAGGACTGGTCTCATTAAGTAGGGTAGAACTCATTACCAGAGTGATGGCCAATCCATGATAAGTTAACTAGTCATAAAAACTGGTGTAACAGGTTAAAAAACAGTCCTTAGTCTTATATGGTCCCTTTCCACTTCCCCAGGAAATAGGGCAAGGGGTTAAGAATAATGCAACTTTGAGACTGTACATACATGGCAATATAAATCTAAATGGTGCTCAAAATGGTAAGCTCTTTTGTCAACAATGACCAATGGGTTGAGATGCTCTTAAAAGAACCGAACCAAGACAATATTGAAATAAATGAAATTATTATAAATATACACACAAAATTTCAGGTAAATGGAAATGTGGCTCATAGGGTCTCTTCAGAGTGCAGAGTCAATGAAGGAGCTGTTGCAATTGGTTTCACTAAGCAGCCAAAGGGCACAATCCCAAGAATCATTTCTTAGGACATTTAGTCATCTTGCCTTGCAGTGCTCATGAATATAAAGTATCAACTATTTGATAGCAACTGTCAGAGCTTGTACTCTGTGGATATAGCTTTTGTGGACAAAATGACTGGCATGGAAATGAGTGTATTTAATGTATTAAAATGTGTTACAGAGAATGAAGGAGAGAAATTCTAGGAAGAACTTGGCAAGATCCTTTAAACCAAGTTAACATAAAGCTTGGTATTTGATAACTTTGATGAGAAGGTATGAGCAAGGAAGAGTCAAATACATTGTTCAGAATTAAGAAATGTAAGAATGTATCACAAATACTTGTTTTAGCAATAACAAGACATTTCTTTATATATAATTGGAAAACAATGAAATACTATTTAAATGAAAAAAAGAATAATAACAGGAGAAGTGATGGTTTTAGTGCTATCTCCCAGTCCTTTCCAAAGCTGGTAGGGCAGTGTCTCAGAAATAATCTCATTACATAGGTACAAGTTTCATCTGTCTCAGTAAGTATATTTGCAGACTATCTAATACTGGAAGACTGACACCAGATGATGGGACTAGTGTAGCCACAATACAGAAGACACACAAAATGGTACATTAGAGGAGTAAGTACAGACACCACATGCCTCCCTGGGCCCCCTTGCCCAAGTTGCAGGGGAAACAAACAATAAATAGTACACTTATGGGGAAAACATCCAAGGATGTCTTACAGTGTGTTAATAGTTGTTTCAAAACCCCAGAGATTCTACAGGATTTGTTCCCCCTTTCCAAGCAAATGGAAAGAAAATATGATTTCACTGAAGTATGTTCCAATTAAAACTGCCAATGGGGAAATTCAGCTCCTCTTCCTCCTCCCTAAATTCTATGCCATACATGAACCCTCCCAACCTCCACCCCATGCTTCAAATTGTGGCAAAAATGCAGCTCAGATGTAGGAGATTTGGGATTGCTCTGTGTAAAGGCTAACAGGCTTATAGTCTCTTTTGCTGCCTTTCTAATACTAACAGAGGTTATCTTTGGTAAAAATACGAGAAAAGAAATATGTAGGCTTTCACAGATGATTTTCCATAACAGACCATATCTTCACAGTAACACAATTGCCTGACATGTGTAAAGAATACAAGATCCAGGTAAGTCTATTGTTTGCTGAAGCAGAGAAAAAGAAAGAGAGAGAAAGAAAGAAAAGTATTATTCAGTAGAGCAAGATGCAGCCAATCAGACCCTCCTCCAATAAGGTGTTTCTTATTCATATGCTAATGTGTCACCCACAGTCTGGTCCTTCTTCTACCTCTATCCCCACCCCTCAAATAAAAAAAGGGGGACTCTGGCTCTAGACTCAAGTAGATCCATATTGTCCCAAGGGCGGTCTGACCCTGAAGAGAAGGAATTCAGTGTTTTTCTTGCATTCTAGGGGTTGCTATATCTTCATCCCAGAATTCTGGGATACATTTCTTAAATGAAACTTGAGTATGGCCTGTGTCTAGGTTTTTCCCTAAAATGGATTAAGATGGTCCATATTCTCCATAGTTAGATGGCACTATGAATAGAATTCTGGGCCTGGAGTCAGAAAGATCTGAGTTCAAATGCAGCATCAGATACTTATTAGATCTGTTAACCCTGCACAGCTCATTCTAATCTGTCTCAGTTTTCAATTGTAAAATGAGAATAATAATCTCAGCTGCCTTCTAGGGTTGTTATGAGGGTCAAATAAAATGGTATTTGTAAAGGGCTTAGCACAATGTCTGACACGTAGTAGACACTTAACAAAGGCTAGTTTCTTTCCTTCCTACACATGTGGAATCTGAACAAAGTGAATATCAGGTATAGGGCAGCTGTTTATTCCCTCTATCACAAAAAGGAATGTTTAATTACAAAATACTCACAAGTCCAAATTAACAAATACTTAAAAACACAAACCAATAATTTAGTCATAACTATTATACTCTCCCAAAGCATAAACATATTTTGTAGTTCTCCTGAATACAATTTCTTTTCATCTCAGACCTGGTATCCTGAAAATCACAATGTTCAGGTCTCTTGACCAATTAGGATGTGCTTGGGAATTTTTAAGTTTTATTTTAAGTTGTTATTGTTTTTCAGTTATAACATCCTTCTGGTAGTTTCTTCTTATCTAAGGGATGGAGTTGTATAGGAAATATCTCCTGGTTTAAGCTGGCAGCAATTCAGGAACTTCAGACCTCATAAAATCACAACGTAGCAGCCACGATTAGAAATCAGTCTCTCAAGATTACAGTTTGTCGAGCTGAAGGCAAAGAGAGAGGTGCAAAGAAGACACAATTGGGAACTTGAGATCTGAGCCTTTGCTCACCTGCCACATCCTCATCAACACCTTTGTGATGGGATGGTAGAAAGAAAGAAACAAATTCCCTTTCTCTTGGGATGTATGTCCATAGTTGGAGGAATCCCAAAGTAACTCACTCAAAAAAGAGACAATCAGAGGTTTCTATCACTCATGTCCTAGTTTGATTGCCAATCATTTTCCTTTTAAATTTTATTATTTATTTTATTTTTAATTTACATAATAAAACAAACATTTCCATATATAATTTTTAAAAGATGATTGCACATGGAACTGCAAATCTGTTAGGTACAACTTGCTATTCCTATATAAATATATAACAAATTTATCATGTAAATACATTTTCCCCTTTTTTTCCTTTCCCTCCCCACCCTAGAAATGGCTACTGTTAGACAAATGTGTATGCATATATATGTACATACATATATATGTATACATATACATATATACTTACATGTATGTGCATGTGTAAAATCATTCTATACATACTTTTATTTATCAGTTCTGGATTCAGAGAGCATCTTCCTTCATATGTCCTTTGTAGTTAACTTGCATATTTATAATAGTCAAAATGACATTCATTCAGGTGTTCTTAAAACAATATTGCTGTTATTATATACAATGTTCTCTTGGTTCTGCTCAATTCAATTTTCATTATTTCATACAAGTCTATGTTTTTCTAAGATCATCAAGTTCATCATTTCTTTTAGTACAGCAGTATTTCATCATAATCATATACCACAATTTGTTAACAATCAATTATTTTCACTGTCACTAAGATACATGGGCACCAATCCAAAGTTACTGCATAATTTCCACAAAGTGGAGTATTCATTAGTCCCTCATCAAGAGACCAATGTACCTGTCCACCCTTATGAAGTCAGAACTTATGGTCCATGGTATCACTTCTGTTTTCCCCCACTACAAATGTAGCACCTGCTTAGATAGATGGATATTTCCTTTGAATATCCTTGGTTCCCACTCAGACATATATTACATGAATTGAGATAGGCAGAAGGAGAAGAAATGTGCTGAGAGAAGTTCCTGGAACTAAAAAATAATGGGACCTAGTGGGAATCACTGTACTAAATGGAACAGTTAAAATCCCAATGGCTTGAGGGGGCATGACATGAGAGAGCAACAAAAAAAGAGAACAAGTGAACCCAGACAACATATTGAGTGGAGGTTATGTGGCTCATCAGGTAGGGGGCCACCTTCTACTTTTCTGGATATCTATAGGTCAGAGACATCGTTGTAGGTCTGGCTGGTAATAATGGCATAGGAGTCCCTTGGGCAGGAAGACTCTGCCTGTGGGGTAGTGAGATGGCACAGTGGATAGAGCTCAGAACCAGGGGTCAGGAACACCTGAGTTCAAATCCAGCCTCAGACACTTAGTAGGACCCAGCACAAGCCTGATTCCTCATCTGTAAAATGGGGGGAGGGAGTAATAATTATAACACCTGCTTCCCAGGGTGGCTGTGAATCAAATGAGGTGATGATTGTAAAGTGCTTAACACTCTGCCTGGCACATAGTAAACTATACACATGTTAGTTACCATAATCATTATGGTCAAGATTATTGAACGCAGCAAGGATGTTGTACCTGAATTGTGAATTAGTGGGTTCCAGGCTATGGCAGCTTGCACGACTAGTAGTAAAACAATCTACTTCTTTTGCCCTTGACATTTTGGATCCAGTGCCTGGGAAGGGAAGTTGTGAACTCAAGTCATTAATAAGGTTATCATTACAGATTCTCCCGAGGAGGTGGCCGACCCTTTACCAAAGAGCCTGCAGTCTTCTGAGGAAATACAACACTGTGAGTGATTATCTTCCTATTCCATGCCTTCAGTGTATCTAAACCAGAATGATTGGACTCAATTTCAAGATTAGAATCTGAAAGGGAAATAAGAAGCAAGCTATGGAGATTTTCTGAGACTTCACACTTATGTGTAGGAATGATATTTTAAGGTGAAGTTGTGATAGGGTTATGAAATATTATGTATGAATGATTTCACTCTTAAAAATTCTTAGACTAAACAAAGAGGAATTTGTAAGAAGGTAAGGGATAGGCATTTCTGTATCACTGTAAGGAAAATCTTCCTGTACATGGCAGTACCAACTAAACACTTTTATTTACCAATGGATCCTAGGTTTCTTTATTAGGATACCACCTCCTGCCTAACAGGTAGAGGTTTCTCTCCCTTTTCATCTGGGGTTCAAAAACTCTTACTATATGAATATCATAGAAGATTCCTTGGAGGATGTTGTTGCAATCCCAACTATGCAGCTATTTCTTGGAAATATCATAAATTATCAATATTATTTGAAATTGATATTATTGAAATTATTGTCTGTCAGCACATCACAGAACAACATGCCCCTCCTCCCCCTGGTAAGTTCTTACAATAACAGTAAGTTTCAGTAAAGTGTTCTCCAACAGGTACAGCATGCTCCAAAAGTCTTAGTGCAGTTTTAAACTTAAAACTGCAGTGAGATTTTAGGGACATACTCTTAGAATGTGACTGATTTGAAGTGACTTTCAGTTTATTGATAGGGAAACATCCCCTTTATTCAAACCAATATATCATGAAAAGGAATGCCCATAGACTCTCTGAAGTGGCTCTAAGAGTTTGGGATTCATAAAGTATATTTTGCCACCAGTCCAGGGAGGAGCTAACCAGAACTAAGGACTATATAGAGCATGTGACCTGACTAGAATAGAAGTAGAAGATGTGACTTTGAGGTATATAAGGTTCCTCCCCTCCCTCTTCTTCCCTCCCCTCTTCCCCCTCCCCTCTCCTCACTCCTCTCTCCTCCCCACTCCTCTCTCTTCCCCTCCCCTCTCCCCACTTCTCTTCTCCCTTCCCCTCTCCCCTCTCTTCTCCCCTTCATTCCCCCCCTCTCCTTCCCTCCCCTCTCCCCTCCCCTTCCCTCTCCTCTTTGCTCCTCTCCTGTCCTGTTTTATCTTGTACTTTGTTCCTTCTATCTCCCTCTTTCTTTCATCCTCTGTCCCTATCTCTGTCTCTTTATAAATCTGTCTCTGGTTCTCTATCTCTCTCCCTCTGCCTTTCTCTTTTTCTCTCCTCTTCTATTTCTTGTGGAAAAGAGCCTCCTCTTTTCTCCCTTTTTGTCCTCTTCCTACTGGTCAGGAGAGCAGAATATTTTTACTTTTCCCAACTCTTTCCTTTTTATTTTTCTTTAAATAAGAGAACAGACTCCTTGGATCTCATTTCCCCTCTTTCTTTTCACAGTGAGCATGAGAGCAGTGGGTTCTTCTATCTGTTTTCCCATGTGTCTCCTTGTAGTCACATGAACTGAAACCTTTGGCTCTTTTAGATTGCTTTCTTTTTCTTTTCTTTGTATTTGGCAAATAGGAGAACATAGACTTTTTGATGGCTTTCTTCCCCCCACCTTGCCCTGTCTCTGCCTGTCTGCCTATCTTGTCTCTCTTTTCTCTTTCTCAGTTTTCACTCTGTCTCATTTTGTCTCAGTCTCTCTCTATCTTGATCTGTGTCAGTGTCTGTCTCTGTTTGTCACTGTCTATCTTTCTGTGTGTTAGAGAGTGGAATGGAAGGAATTCCTTCTCTTTCTGGTGGGCTCAGGAACAGAAAATTCATTCCTATTCTTCTTTGGGTAATCAGGAGTGAATGATGAGTAATTGTTTTCTCTTACTTGCCTTCTCTTTGCTAAGATGCTGGAAGTGCTTGTGAGCATAGGTCAAAGTAGACTAACAGAGGCCAGAAGAGGTAATACAGGGACAGCACCCTTTCTGAAATAGTTGTATTTCAGTTAGGTATCTCCGTGGATGGAGCACTGGATCCAGCCTCAGACACTTACTAGTTGTATGACCCCAGACAAGTCACTTAATTTCTGTTTGCCTTAATCCACTGGCTAAGTAAATGATAAACCACTCCAGACATAAAACAGGGAGACGTGTTTGCCATAGGTATTCGTTGGTCTTGTGTAAGATGTTCTATGCAAAGTCTAAATAGAAGAAGACTTTCCTATAGATAGAAAAGGTCATCCAGATCATCTTGTTTGTACATAACAGTGCAAGGATTATATCAAGATTCAGAATACTATAAAACTGTTTAATGAGATCCAAGACAACTAAAAAGAGATTGATTTTAGCAATCTCTTCATGGAAAAAAAAAGTATGAACAATACACATTGGCCAAATTAGATTATGCAATTGGATTGTCAATCAATTGAATTAGTCCATTGATACATATATCTTGGACAAAAAAACTATTGATTGAGAAAGAACTGGGTCCAGAATTAAACAGAAGGGGGAAAGCAGTTAAATTGCATTTGGGAAGCCCTTTTAGTGAAACCAAGATGTAATCTGACAACAAACAAGAACCACCACCAACAAAACAAATTTTAACATTAATACCTCCCACTGATACTATATGACTATAAATTATGTTATATTATGATCTCTTAAGACTCAAAACTGAAGGTGACCCAAAGGGTAATGGAGATATACATGGTGGGTCTATAGGTGATATAACCAGTAATGACTTGAATATAAAAGTAAGACAAAAATACTATCAAGGACATGAATGACTGAGAAAGGAAGTGGGTCAGTTATGTAGTAGGAGGAAGAGATAACAAAAGGGCAGCATTCATGCTGGGAACCACAAGATAAATGAATTAATTAAAATTAATTTTAAAAAAGAAATATCTATTAAATATTATGTGCAAAGCACTGTATCAAACACTAGGGATAGAAATAGAAAAGCAAGACAGTTTCTGCCCTCAAGGAGCTCACTTTTTTTAAACTCAGTTAACTTAATAGTAGTTTTTCCAATTACGTGTAAAAGATAGTTTTCAACATTTGCTTTTATAAGATTTTGAGTCTCAAATGTATTTTTCGCTCCCTCCCCTCCATCATCCTCAAAACTGCAAGCAATCTGACCTAGACTATACATGTATGATCTTATTAAACATGTTTCCACATTAGTTATTTTGTGAAAGGAAAATCAGAACAAAAGGGAAAAACCATGAGAAAGAAAAAAAATAATGAAAAAAGAGAAAATCATATGCTTCAGTCTGCATTTGGACTCTATAGTTATTTCTCTGGATCTGGATAGCATTTTCCATCATGAGTCTTTCTGAATTGTCTTATATCATTGTATTGCTGAGAACTAAGTCTGTCCAGTTAAAAATCAATATTCTTATTACTATGTACAATGTTCTCTTCATTCTACTCGCTTCACTCAATATCGGTGCATGTTTTTGCATGCAGTCTTTGCATGTTTTTCTGAAATCTGCCTGCTCCTTATTTCTTATAGCACAATACTGTTCCATTCCATTCATATACCACAACTAGTTCAGCCATTCCCCAGTTGATAGGCTTCCCCTCAAATTCCAATTCTTTGCCACCACAAAAAAGAGTTGCTATAAATATTTTTCTACATGTGAGTCCTTTTCCATTTTTTATGCTCTCTTTGGGACAGAGACCTAGAAGTGGTTTTGCTGGCTCAAAGGTATGCAGTTTTATAGCTTTTTGTGCATAGTTCCAAATTGAAGGAGATAACATGTAAGGAAAAGTTTCATCTACAAGTCAAATGAAAAAGATCCATGCAGCAGGATACATATAGTAATGTTTCTTCTTTAATGTGATTTCTATTGATAAAACCATATCTATTATATTAAACCTTTTAAAAATGCCAGGAAAACTTTGGTGCTGAAATTTTCCTTTTCCAGATCTTTGGTAGCTTTGGCTGCTGGGGAGCCAGGGGGTTCAGCACTTGCAGAAGGATCTGACAGGTCAGCTCTCCATAAGAGTTGCTTGTTTTGCTATTGGATGGTGAAGGGAATGTGAAGAAGTATCAAGAGACAGAAGAAGCTGATTCAATGATTCATCTTACACTGGTATAATAACTGGATACAGAGAATAAATGTAACCATTCATTAATTCTTCTCTCAAACAGAAAGCATTTTCCACATATTGTGCTCCTATAATTCAATCAGATCTATTCTACACTAGGCACACATCAGAAAGGAACTCTGCTTCAATCACTCCAGCTCCCTTCTTCACCAGTGCCTACTTCATTCCTAGCTTCACTCCCCACTTTCCTAACTTGTCTACTTCCCCATCAGTAGCCTTCCAAACTTTATAGATCCCCTCCTCTTCTTTCTACCTATCTTTATGAGTTGTCTTCCCCCACTAGAATGAATGTTTCTTGACTGTAGGGACTTTTTCATTTGTATTTGTTTACCCAGTACTTAGTACAGTTCCTGGTTAAAAAAAGAGTAAGTGGGGACGGCTAGGTGGCGCAGTGAATAGAGCGCCAGCCCTGGAATCAGAAGGACCTGAGTTCGGAGCCGGCCTCCGACACTTAATCCGCACAAACAAAAAAAAAACCTAGCCGTGTAACCTTGGGCAAGTTACTTAACCCCAATTGCCCGAAAGGGGCGGCTAGGTGGCGCAGTGAGTAAGAGTGCCGGCCTCGGAGTTCGGATGACCCGAGATCAGATCCGGCCTCAGAAAATGAGCACCCACGCATAAATCAAATGACTAGCCGTGTAACCTTGAGCAAGTTACTTAACCCCAATTGCTTAAAAAAAAAAAAAAAGAGTAAGTGATTAATAAATGCATTATTTATTTTTGCTCTTTATATCTATGTACCATCTCTCTCTCTCTCTCTCTCTCTCTCTCTCTCTCTCTCTCTCTCTCTCTCTCTCTCTCATTTCCTCCTCCCCTCCCTCTCCCAATCTATCAAAGTAGTATATTCAATATTCTTCCAAACCTGCCATCTTAAATATAAATACATTTATATAGCTCTTTTAGGTTTACAAAGGGTTTTTCCCCATGTACTTGCTTGAGCTATTTCCCCCAATTAATATAGCTTCTTTCTGGGGCTGCTAGGTGGAACAGTGAATAGAGTACTGGCCCTAGAGTCAGAAGGACCTGAGTTCAAATCTAGCCTCAGACACTTAACACTTACTAGCTGTGTGACCTTGGGCAAGTCCCTTAATCCCAATTGCCTCCCCCAAAAGCAAAAAATATATATAGCTTCTCTCCAATTCTAAATTCAATATATATACTCTATCTCATTCTTTTCACTGATTCACCCAATCCTGGTTGACCACTCCCTCCTCTGAACTCCTGGAGTCTTACTGTCTGTACCACTCACTGCCTTTCTATTGCTAGTTCCCTTTTCATCCATGTGTCTTATCTTCCCAACTAGGTTGTAAGCCTCTATAGAGAAGGCATTGTGCTTTACATGCCCCTATGTGTCCTCAACACTTTTCACAGTGTAAATGTCCAGTATCAACTGAGAATAAAGAAGTCAGGACACCTTGTCTGGATTCCATGCTATTTTCCCCCATAGCTTTTTCAGGTTTTGGAACTTATATTTAGGGGGAATTTAAGTCCATTTTTATGGACTTATGTTTTATGTTTTATATGGTGTCCAACAGCAGAGAAATCATTCAAACTCTGTAATGGGTTTTTTGTTTAAATGCCCCCCTGTGTATTATTCAAGCCCCAGCATTACAATACTGGATTTAGAAAGACATTTGACTTTATGGTCCAATATTCCACCTTGATGCCATTTTTAGCTACAATTACCCAATGGTTTTCACCTGCACAAAACACTGACATGGTAGGCTTTGCATGCTGCTGTTTACCATGAGAATCTATAGCAACCAGATTCTACAGTGGTAAATGCTAGTATCCCACTGTCAAAGTGAAAGGACATGTCCTTCCTTTTGTGTTAAAAATCAATCAACTAAAGGATTTTAGGAAATGTACTTTTTTGTGAAGTTTATTGGGTATCTATGGGGAGGTGTCTGATGTATCAAAGCAAAATCACTTTCTGTGTATATACATATATATCTATATCTATCTATATATATCCATTTATATACATATATGTATATATTTAATGAGAGAAAAATCCCTCAATCCTACTTTCTGTTACTCATTTTAACTATTCAGACTTAGTAACTCTTTTCCCCAGATATTGATGTGAGATCAGAATATGGAGGTGACAAGGTTTTTGTTCATTTCCATGACAAAGGCTATTATGATTGTGGACAAGCTTCTAGAAACCACAGAGGTTGAATAAAGCTACATGTTTCTTATTATCATGAATATGTATCTACACATATAAGGTATGTTCTCTTCTTCATGAGAATCTGCAAAGTCCAGGGGCAAGACAAAAGGATAAGAGATATAGCCTAGGTTGCAATAGTGTAAAGCCATGCATGAGCAGCTTTCCAGAGAACTGCTGCTGTGAACAGCTTTCAAGGTTCTGAGTACATGGTATAGAGAGCTATTTATCCAATAATAAAACAGAGTGAAACATTTATTTACAGAAAATCAAGGTATAGCATTCACAATGTTACAACTTATCACAGAAAATCAGTATTCACAGTATTCACCATTTCACAACTCAACAATTTATCACTAAAATGGCCACATAGTTTTCACCAAAGTGGCCACATAGTTTTAAACAAAGTACATTCATTTAATCAATCACAAAATCCTTTATTCAATCACAAAGTACAAAAGTCAAAGTTCTCCACCCCTAGGTCACAGTAAATCATAATCTTCTCAGTCAGTACACAGTATCCAAGTAAAGTCTTCTTTCAGCTTGACCTGAGGCTGGGTCTCAGCTTCCATGGTTCCTCTTCCATGGTCCCAGCTCCAACTGTTACTTTGGTTCAAAGGCAGGCAGCTCCCAGTTCCTTGTCCAGTTCTTCATTCAGTTTCTATTCCATATTGAAGTTCACAGCGTCCAGTCCACCTCAAGTCCTTCACAATTTCTGTTTCTGGAAAGACAAAGCTTGACAGAGCCACAATAATATTCATATACATTGCTGGCACCATCATCAATTCACTATCTGCCTGTGAAATCAACTCAGACCCACCAACAAGGTCTGAGAATTCAATACAAATCATCAACACAGAAATCAACACAGACCCACCAAAGGTCCAGGAGGTCAGTGCAAATCATCAGTAAAGTCCCAGAACCTCCAAAACCCTCCTCCAGGACTTCTGTAAACATACAACCAGAAAATCCTCTTTCAGAGCTTCTAGTAAAGTCCCAGTGCTTCTGTACAAAGTATCACAAACAAACATCAACACAGACAGAGCAGAGAAACAGAGTGCTGGGATATCACAAGTTTTCTCCTTCTTGACTCTGCCACCACAAGAGTCCTCTTCTCAGTTCTTCTGTCTTTTACCTGAAAATTCTCCTTAGAAATTGTCATTAGCTCATCCCCTTCCTGTTGCAGGAGTTCATGAGTTCTAGAGTTCACAAGTTGTGGAGTTCATATGTTCAGTTTCTTAACAGATTTGATACAAGGCTCAAAAGAATCTTGAACTGAAACAAGATGTTAATTCAATAGCTGAACAAGGTGTGAACTACTTCTGTGTTTGCAATTACAAATGGATAGATGACTTTGACTTTGGCGTTTTCTATGTTTGACCAAGCTCTAAGCACTCCACAGTGCCTACTTCAGTCTTATTCATGATCATTGGAACACATTGTTTGCATCTGCCCATTCCACCAGGGAAAGTCTTCATGTGTTTGGTGTGGACATTTCCCTAAATCACGGATGGTTTTGAAGCCTGTCAGTTACCCTTAACTTGGTTTAGACCATCTGCCAAGATGATTTTCCTGGGATATAGAACCATAGATGAGAGGTGGTGAACAGCTGTCACACCAGAAGTGCCAGTCCTCCTTGAACACACATTCACCTATTGTTTTTTCCTCCTCCTTATTCCCTGATAGAATCTTAGAGAAATCTAAGGGAAAAAACAAAACAGGAAGCATCCTGAAATGACACAATAGGTAGACTACATCTCCCCAGCAGGACAAATGGAGGCCATGTGGCTTGGTAGAAAGAGTACTAATATTAAGAAAAAAAAAAGTATACTAAGATCTAAATTTAATTCTTATCTCTTGCACTTACTATCTATACACCTTTGGTCAAATCACTAAAGTTTTCTGGGTCTTATCAGTAAAATGGGGCTTACAATACCTATGGTACCCACTTTATAGAGTTGTGAGGATTATATGATGATCTGTGTAAATACTCAGTGCATCTTAAAGGCTGCCAGCTATTATTATCATTGTAATTATGTAACTGGATTATATTATCTCTAATGTTCTTGCCAGTTCTAAATCTTGTGATGGTAGGGAGTTCATGCTCTTGTGTTCCAAACTCAAAAATATAGGGGAAGTTGTATTTGTTGTACATACCTGAACATAATAGACTTTTAATAAATGCTGGCTGGTTGAATGCATTTCTAATGAATTAATAATATTTTAAAATAAAACAAAGCAGAAAAAGCCTTGCCTTCTAATTAGGCTAATATAGCATTTCTTTTGTTTTACCCATAGTGACTAACAGAGTGCTATACCCATAGTACCACAGGGGCTAACATTTAACATTTGTTAAATTAGCATTCGATTCCATCATGATTTCTTGTCTCTTGGCAAGACCAAGTTCTGTTTGTGTTATAGGTTCAAAGGCTATAAGCTTTGAGATCAGTGACAGCATTGTAGAGTGGAAAATGACCACATGGCTGCCTCTCCAGAAGCAGGCAGCACAGTTCCCCTTTTAATAGAACCAGAGCAAAACATGATCAAGAAATTGAGAGTAATCATAGTAAATTACTTCTACCCCAGAAGTGAATTGAACATTATCTAGAAGCCCACAAACAAGAGGAAAAGGTGTCCATCAGTAAAGCCAAGACCCATGCTCAGACTAACGAGCCAGCAGTCTGTAAATGTACCAGACACCATAGAGAGAGATGCATGTAGCCTGCAAATCTCTATATGCAGAGGCAGCAGTGCTGGACAGCTTCCTCAAGAAACCCATACTGCTTTCCTTCAAAACAACTAGCAGTGACCACTGTAGTGTGCTCGCATTCATGGCAATGTACAGAGAGAAACACCCTAGACCTGTGGGATGTAGTGACCCTAGCACTCTGTCCTGAAGCACAGTAGAAAGTCCTGAAAATTCAGCACTGTAAACCTCAAAGAAGGACTATGGGGAGAGGGGGCTATACATCTAGGCAACAGAGATCACTTCAGAAACCAATATGATCCAAGTTAAGAGTTAATAGGGCCAAACATCCCACTGAAATGTGCAGCAGGAGGGCCAAGTTGGCCCTGGCACAAGACTCTAATTTGGAGGGATGGATAAACTGAAAAAGATATAGACATCTATAAAGAACTATAATGAATGGATCTGGAGATACCTCTCCCCCTTCCCAATTCAACCTAAAATGAGAGAGTAATTCTATAACTCCAAGATGATATTCAAAAGAAAAAAATGAATTTTCTACAAGGATTACATGAATTTCTTGAATAAATGAAACAAGAAATAAAAAAGGAAATAAAAGTTCTGGATGAAAGAATTAGAAGGAGAATAAATAGCTTACAAAGAAAATAGTAAAATATTGTTCAAATAATGGACTCCTTGAAAACTGGAATAAATCAAACAGAAATCAATGATGCAATGAGATAGAACAAAGTATTAGAACAAAAGTCAAAAGACTGAAAAACAGAAGAAAATGTAAGGTATCTGTGCTCAAAAACAATTGACCTGGAAAACTGGTAAAGGAGGAATAATTTAAGATTCATAAGACTCCTTTAAAAGGATGATTTTTTTAAAAGTCTGTACATTTACTACATTTCTTTTTTTTAATCAAATGCTTTATTAACTTCTAGTTTACATAATTCATTTCCTCAAGATTTTGAGTTACAAATTTTCTCACTGTTTTCCCCCTACCCACCACCCCAAAATGGCGATTTTAAAGCTTTGAATTCCAGATTCATTCTTTCTCCCTTGTCACCCACCCTTTCTGGGAAGATAGGCAATTCAATATAGGTTGAACATGTGTAGTTATGCAAAACATTTCCATAGTGGATATATTGTAAAAGACTTACTATATTTCCCCCCCTCCTGTCCCATCCCCCACTTGTTCTATTCTCTACTTTGATCCTGTTCCTTTCAAAAGTGGGTGCTTCCAACTTCCTTTCCCCCCCAGAGTGCCCTCCCTTCCATCATCTCCCCTCTCATCCCCTTCACCCCTACTCTCCTATAGGGTGAGATACCCTATTTAGTGTGTATGTCATTCCCTTCCTAAGCCAAATTCAATGAGAATAAGGTTGACCCATTCCCTTTTGCCTTCCTGTTTTTCCTCTCCATTGTGACCATTTTCCCTTGCCTCTTCTATATAAGATTATTTACCCCATTCTGTCTTTCCCCATCTCCTCTCATTATATTCCTCTCTCACCTCTCAATTTCACCTTTTAAGTATCATCCCTTCCTATTAAATTGGTCCTGTGCCCTCTATCCATGTATACCTGTACACATATATACACACATTCATATATGTATTCATACACCCATATACCCTTCTATATAGACATATATATTTATATATACATTTCTATTCCCTTCAAATATTCTCACACTGTGGAAAGGTCCATCAATTACAATTATCATTCTTCCTTGTAGGGATGTAAATAGTTCAACTTTGATAAGTTCCTTATGATTTCTTTTCCCTGTTTACCTTCTCATGCTTCTCTTGCTTCTTGTATCTGAATGTCAAATTTTCTATTCAACTCTGGTTTTTTCATCAAGAATGCTTGAAAGTCCTCTATTCCACTGAATGACCATACTTTCCCCTGAAACATATTTGTTTTGCTGGGTAGGTGATTCTTGGTTTTAATCCCAGCTCCTTTGACCTCCAGAATATCATATTCCAAGCCTTTGATCCCCCAGTATAGAAGCTGCCAGATCCTGTGTTATCCTGCTTGTGATTCCACAATATTCAAATTGTTCCTTCCTGGTTACTTATAATATTTTCTCCTTGATCTGGGAATTCTGGAACCTGGCTATAATATTCCTAGGAGTTTTCTTTTTGGGATCTTTTTCAGGAGGTGATTGGTAGATTCTTTCAATCTCTATTTTGCCCTCTGGTTCTAAAACATCAGGGCAATTTTCCTTGAGAATTTCTTGAAGGATGATTTCTAGGTTATTTTTTGATCATGGCTTTCAGGTAGTCCAATAATTTTTAAATTCTCTCTCCTGGATCTATTTTCCAGGTTAGTGGTTTTCCCAATGAGATATTTCACATTGCGTTCTATTTTTTCATTTGTTTGGATCTGTTTAGTAGTATCTTGATTTCTTATAAAGTCACTAGCTTCCATTTTCTCCAGTCTAATTCTGAAGGAATGATTCTCTTCAGAGAGCTTTTGAGATTCTTTATTCCATTTGGCAAATTCAGCTTTTTAAGGCATTCTTCTCCTCATTGCCTTTTTGAGCCTCTTTTGCCATTTTAATTAGTCTATTTTTAAGGTGTTATTTTCTTCAGTCAGGTTGTTGACTCTCATTTCATAATTTTCTTGCATCATTCTCATTTCTCTTCCCAATTTTTCCTCTACCGCTCTTATTTGATTTTCAACATCCTTCTTAAGGTCCTCTATGGCCTATAGCCAGCTCATATTTTTCTTGGAAGCTTTTGGTGCAGGAGTTCTGTCTTTGCTGTCTTCCTCCTGGTCCATGCTTTGGTGCTTTTTGTCCCCAAAATAGGAGTGTAAAGTTGGGTTGCTCTGTTTGCTTTGCTTCCTTTGCCTGCTCATGTTGCCACTCAATTACTTGATTTTTGGGCTTGGAAAATAATAGCACCTACCTCCCAGGACTGTTGTAAGGATCAAATGAGATAATAACTATAAAGTACTTAGCACAGTGCCCAGCTGTAACAGCAAGGACCCTAGCATACCCAGGATGGCTGCTAGCACAGGATCTTTGATCTGCTTTCCTAAAGAAAAGCAACTCAAAATGGGTTAACAGTCTTACTTTAATAAATAAAACATATATCGTTTACAAAAAAGTCAGCACCCTGAACTTCAGAGACTATAAACAGAAGTTACAAGAGAAAATAACACAATTTATCAGATAGGGCTTCCAGCTGTCTGACCATTACATTCATACCTTGCTAGTCACCAGAGAGAGAAGCACCAACATCTGGGTTTTCAAAGCTGGGGGGCTCAATGGCTGTCCAGAGTCTCATCTGGTCAAATCACACAACTCTTCCCAAAGTAAGCCCCAAAGCAAAACCTCACATCAGACATATATAATATAGCCTTCTCCTGGGTCAGAGAGCATCACAACCCTTGTTACCCACTTGACTACAAAGTAACAAAAGTTGTGCTTTCCTGAAAAACAAGCTTCCCACCACAGGCTCCAGGTGAGCACATGCAGCCCATTAGGGGGTAGAATATATTTTCAAATCAGGAAAGGTCTTCAAATTCAATTTAGGCTTATTAAGGGGCAGGGAAGACCTTCAAATTTCTATTACCATTATACTGGCACATAGTAAACACCATATAAATGTTCCCTAGTATGATTATCATTATATACTCATTATATTATATACATTATTATTCCATTATATATATATATATATATACATTGAAGTACTAAAATATGAAAGAGCTTCATAATTTCATACATAATTGACTCTGCATTCTAATTTGCATATAGGAATATTTATTTCTGGTTTTGATGTTTAAGTTTAGAATTTTAAAAAAATTAAAAAGAAAAAAAATATAATCCTTTCCCCTAGGACAGTCAAGATACTTGAGTTCTAATCTCCTCTCTATTAGGACAGTCAAGATACTTGAGTTCTAATCTCCTCTCTATTACTGAGTAGTTTCATGAGCTTAGGTAAGGTAGAGAGCAGACCTCACTTTCTTCATCCATAAAATGAGAGCATTGAACTAGATGAACCCTAAACCCCTCCAGCTCTGACAGTCTATGATTCTATTCTTTGTAACCTTATGCATATTAGTTTCTCAGTTGGCACAGCATGAATAGTGTGATTGTTTTACTTGCCTAATATAATCTGACTGTGCTATTCACCAATGTGTGACCTTGGTCGAGTCACCTTGACCCTCTAGGTTTCAATTTTCCCATTTGTAAAATAAACAAGATCTCGAAGTTCCCTTCAGTCTGAAAAAATCTTAGGAGCTCCTATTTGGATTATAAATGCTACTGCTGGAATTCAGGTTTCCAGGTAGCTTTTGCTTCAGAGAGAAAACTACAAAGAGAAGATAAAAGAACTCAATAGCAAGACCTCTGGTTGACTCAGATAAAATGCTTTTTCTAAAAAAGAAAAGTTTTAAAACTTTACTCTGTCATGAGTGATTAATCTAATGCTCCAGCAATGGAGAAGTCATGGAGAACTGAGGGGAAACAGAGGACTGGGGGAAAGGTGGATGAAAGCTCTGTCTTTGTTCCATGTCAGGATTACATTTCATTTAATAGTGATGCCGGCAAGGGAGCTGCTAATACTGTACCCTCTCCAGCTTTGGGGTTTTGTTTTGTTTGCTTTGTTTGTAGGGTGCTGATTTATTTTATTTTTATTTAATGATTTTATTTCAATTCTATTTCAAAATGAAAAAAAGAAGATATTGGACCTGAATGTGTGGATTGTTTAAGAAAAGCAATATGATAGAAGAGGGACAGGATCAAGTAGGGAATGGACCAGCTAGGGGGGTGGGATGGGTGGGAGGGAATTATAAGCAGCCTTGTACAATATATCTACTATGGTAATGTTTTGCATAGCTAGACATGTACAACATATACTGAATTACTTATCTTTCCAGAGGGAATGGGTGACAAGGGAGGAAGGAAATGGATCTGAAATTGGAGGTCTTAAAATTAAATGTTTCAAATATATATAAATACTATTATTAATACTCTTTTGCTTGTAATTGGGAGATAAGATGTGCAGGCATTGGGGCACAGAGATTCACCTTGCTCTAATGGAAAAGTCTAATGGGGTATGGGAGAAGATATGGGAGAGAGCAGATTGGAGGAAGCGATATCTTGTGGGACTGCTATTCTGGGATGGTGGGTAGGGGAAAAACAGGGGGAAAAATTGTAACTCAAAATCTGACAGAAATGAATGATGTAAAACAGAAGTTAATAAAGCATTTGTTTAATAATAAAAAAAAGAAAAGCAATATGATTTTGTGCCAGGAAAGTGGGAGAAAGATCAAAGAGTAGCTCCAAGCTTCTGCTTCCCTTGGTGCATGCAGACTGAGAAAGGGTAACCCAAGATTCTTTCATTGTCATAAATGTGGACCTCTGGGTGTGAAAACTTGACCCCCCCATAATTCCTCAGCCCTGCCCAGCCCAATCCTCTCCTTGAGCTATTCTCAGATAAAGTACGTTATTCTTCTAATATTGTTTTACACACACACACACACACACACACACACACACACACACACACACTAGTAGAAACTGAGTAACAGATCTATTTTAATAATTTGAAAGAAAAATGTAAAAACAACCATGGTCATATCGATCCAACCACATGTAGCCTGAGTTATTCACATTCCACAGACAAAACAACGTCTTGTGGTCAGACTTCCAGGCTTTTTTAACTACCAGAGCACTTTTAAGGGGAGTACGAGTGACTGGGAGACTTGGAGAAATTTGTTGACACATGTTTAGGTTGAACGTGCTCTTAGGATATAAGAGCTAGAAGAAGCCTTAGAGATTACATAGGCCTCATCTAAAGGATAAGGAATCAGCCTCAGACTTTCGCATTAGATCACATTAGCCAGTAACTGGCACATCTAGGATTGAAACCCCACCTCTCTGGCTCCATATCCAGCTAGGTTGTGCACTGGATAGACTCAAGAAGACCTTAGATCAATTCCAGTCTCAGATTTCATACTTAACTAGCGGGGTCCCTTGGACTAATCACTTAAATTCTGTTTACCTCCATTTCTTCAACTATTAAATGGGGATAATAATAGCCCCTATTTCTCAGGGTTGTTGGGAAGATCAAATGAGAGAATATTTGTAAAACACTTAGCATGGTGTCTGGCACATAGTAAGCATTAGTAATTCTTATTGTTATTATTTTATTGTACTTACTCATCATTCAGAGGGATAACTTATTTTACAATGTTTTCATGGACTGGAGGCAAAAACAACAGAAATTACCCCAAAACCTGATCCACATTAGTGAATGGTACACATTCCCAGTTGTTTCTCTTTATAGACTAAACAAATTTAGTGGTAAAAGGAAAAATTATAGAATGTGAGCTTCTAGAAACCCATAGGACTAAAGATATATAGCTGAAAGAGACTTCAGATACTGTCTGGAGACTGGACTCTAGTCCTAGCCCCTCATTTTAGTGATAAAGAATATAAGGCCTAGGAAAGTTCTTATTCAAGATCTCTCAAGCAGTAACCTTCAGAGATGTTATTTAAACCTAAGTTCCTGGGCTTTTAAAGCCAATAGGTAGGTGCAAGAGACAATATGTTTGAATATGTTTATGCTGTGTTACATACTGAATATCTATGATGTTTAACAAGCATTTTTATGCTATAATTACCTTTTGACCCAAGGATATCACTATTTGGTCTATACCCCCAAAGAAATCAAAGAAAAAGGAAAAAGCCATCCGGACAAAAATATTTATCGAAGCTTCTTTTGTGGCTATAAAACTGTGCATTCCCTTTGATCCAACAATACCACTGCTAGGTCTATATTCCAAAGACATCCAAAAATGGGGAAAGAACCTATTTGCACAAAAATATTTATAGCAGCTCTTTTGTGGTGGCTAAGAATTAGAAATAAAAGGGATGCCCATTAATTGGGGAATGACTAAACAAGCTGCGATATTTTATAGTAATGGAATATTACTGTGCTATAAGAAATGATAAACAGGATGATTCAGAAAAACTTGAAAAGATTTACATGAAGAGATGCATAGTGAATTCAACAGAACCAAGAGAACATTTTGCACAGCAACAGAAATATTCTTTGATTAAAAACTATGAATGACTTAGCTATTCTTAGCAATACAATGATTCAAGACAATCCAAAAGGACTAATGGCAAAGCAAGCTATCTGCCTCTGGAGAAAGAACTGATATTGATTGAATACAGACTGAAGCATACTATTTTTATTTTTCTTTCATTTTTTCTTTTATTCAAGTCTTTCTGTATAAAATGACTAATATGGAAATGTTTACATAATTGCACATGTATAACCTATAGCTGATAGCTTGTTTTCTCAGGGAGAGGGCAAGAGAGTGAAGGATAGAATTTGAAACTCAAAACTTTAAGTGAAAATGTTTTAAAAAAAAGTTAAAAAAGAAGTTCCTTTTCTATTCCCAAAGAACCATAAACTAAGGGAGAACTCATGAAATAGAAAATGGCCAAGTAAAATATGCCATATGAATGTAATGAAATACTAATGTGAGTGTGTGTGTGTATGTGTGTGTGTGTAAGAAATGATAAGAGAAAATTTCAGACTTATGGGAAGACTTATATGAACTGAGGCAGATTATAAACAGAACCAGAAGAATTGGTTCAGGAGGACCAATGACATCATGAGGGCAATATCTTGAAGTGAATTGGATTTAAGTGAGGCAGAACTGTACAAAGTCAGCAGCCTCACTCTCTCCTCCAGAGTCACTGGAGTCTAATGATAAGGAAAGACTCAACAACTGGCAATGACCCTAGTAACAACAACAGTATAAAGACAAACAACTTTTTTTTTTCCTTTTTGGAGGGCAATTGGGGTTAAGTAACTTGCCCAAGGTCACACAGCTAGGGTTTGGTTTTGTGTGTGTGTGTGTGTGTGTGTGTGTGTGTGTGTGTGTGTGTGTGTGTTGTCTGAGGTCGGATCTGAACTCAGGTCCTTCTGACTCCAGAGCTGGCGCTCTACTCACTGCACCACCTAGCCAAAGACAAACCACTTTGAAAGACGTAAGGACACTGATTAATGAAATTATCAAATGTGATTCTAGAGGTCTAATGATGAAGCATCCTATCCACCTCTTGAGAGATTATGGATGCAAGGTGTGGAATAAAATATATTTGTTTGGATGTGGCTAATGTGGGGATTTGTTTTATTCATGCACATTTGTTACAAGGATTTTTGTTTTTCTTTTAATTGAGTGGGGCAATCAGTGGGAGGGAGAGAAAATAGTTTTGTTCATTGAAAAATAAAATTTAATTCAAAAAAGAAATTCAGTAAGCATTAATTATGCACCTCCTCTGTGTCCAAGGTACAAACCATACTGTAAAAAAGCAACCCTTTTCGCTCATCATCTGCAGCTAAATCCGACTTTCTTCAGTGCTGTTAAAAGAACTGCTCATTAAAGTAATTTACTCAGGTGTAAATGACCAAATTGATCCTCTGAGTGTTTTAATTATAAAAGAATAGATAATTAATGAATGAATCTCTAATGGGGGACTTTCTTCTTTTGGGGGTATATATGTGTGAAGGAATGTGAAGAAAAGCCTAGGCACCTATACTAGATTGTACTTTCACATATGATAATGTACTTAGTTTTAATTAATTCAGTCTTGAAGATGAATTCTTTAAATCAAATCCTTCACATCTTAATGGGCCTTTTCTTCATTTTCTTTCATAATTCTTTCTTCACTCATCCAAACCCAGTTTCTATTCTTACTCTTTTAGTCTATAAGGCGATATTCAAATGGAGTAAGAGAACTAGCTGTGGCAGGATCAGGTTATATTTAGGGGTTGTGTTCATGCACCTTGGGAAAACTAATGTAAGTATTACATCTAATTGGCAGTGCCCATCTCTCAGTGAGAGGGATGGAAATACCAATACAATCCATAAGATTATAGGACTTAGAGATGGAAGGATCCAAGAGGCCATCTCCCTCATTTTACAGAAAAGGAAACTGAGCCCTAGGAATGTTTGGTTGCAGGTATTAAGTTTAAGTGAATGTCTTTTGACTCCACATTCAGTGTTATAAAAAATAAAAATAACTCTCTGTTTAAAGATTTTTCATTGAAACTTTATGTATATAATTGGCAAAAAAACCCAACTGGAAATGATTTAAATGACCAGCAATAAGGGAATGGTTAAATAAATTATGGTACGTTATTGTGACAGAATACTAATTCAATTAATAATGACATGTATGAGAAATGCAAGGGAATCTGGAAAGACCTTTATAAAATAATGAGCAGTTTTTTTTTAAAGCAGAACCACAAGAATTTTTAACATATTAACTACAATCACATGTTGATGTGAATAAATGAACAAAAAATCCCAATGGAAACTTGGTGGGAGGGACTAAGGGAATTTTATAATACTTAGTACTTTGAAATTAATTCATTAAAATGTAAATAGTAGCTAAGAAAGTCTGGGGTTTTTTAACGCTCAATGTTAAACTTTCCATCAAACTTTCTTTAGAAAGAAAGGACTATAGAAATAGAATAGTGAATTAAACATCTGTTTTGTTTAAAGTCCTGTTCTATATACTGGAGAAGGTTCAAAGTTTAGGAACAACACCATCTTTGACATTATCCAACTTGGGATCTAGTAGAGAGGTTCTGTTCAGGTTTTCTTTGGAGAATATTTTGGTGATTGTGTTTTTATTCAAATTTAATAACTTTAGAACTAGGTGATGTACCCTTGACCAATAATTTTACCTTCCTGGGACTCAGTTTCCTCATCTATTAAAACAAATCTCACTATTATAAGACAATATCAATTCAGTTCCATTTGAATTGATCATTTTAAGGGGAGAATAAGTGTACATTGGGAAGACTAATATCAAGTTCATCATCATATTTATGTGTGGGTTGATGAGTCAGGAACTTAATGTTGTCCCCCCTTGAACTTTATTTCACAGTTTGCTAAGAAGTGAAATTAGACTTATGTAAATACTCTCAGTCCCCCTTGCCCAAACACAAATCTCTGATTAAATCTGAATTTAGGCAACAATAATAAAAGTTAGCTTTTATCTATCAATTTAAGATTTGCAAAATACAATACATATTAACATATACAAAGAAGCATATATTATGTAAGGATCTCAGTTGATCCTTGCAACCAGTCTATGCCAGGGATGCCATTCTTAACCACATTTTACAGATGGAAAAGCTGAGATTTAGAAAAGTTAAATGACTTCACTAGGATCACACAACTAAGAATGTTTCTCCATATTTTCCCCTGAAACAAGCATTCTTGAGGAAAAAACCAGAATTGAATAGAAAATTTGACATCCAGACACAAGAAGGAAGAGATGCCTGAGAAGGTAATCAGGGAAAAGAAATCAAAAGGAACTTATCAAAGTTGAACTATTTACATTCTTATATGGAAAAGCAATAACTGTGACTGATGATATCTTTCTCACTATGAAAATAATGGAAGAAGGGGGTGTGGTCATATGAATACATATGTGAATGTGTGTGTATATGGTTACAGTTATATATGGATAGAGGGCATAGGTTGAATTTGTTGGGAAGGGAGAATACTCAAGGGATGAAATTATGAGGTGAGAGAGGAAAGTAGCAAGAGGAGATGGGGAGAGATAGGGTAGGGTAAACTATCCCATGTAGAAGAAGCAAGGGGAAGTGGTTGCAAAGGAGGGGGAGAATAAGGAAGGCTAAAAAGGCAAAACCACATTCACATTGAATTTGGTTCAGGGAGAAAATGACATACATACTAAATGGGATATCTCAACCTGCAGCAGGATAGGGGGAAGGGGGATGAGAGGAGGGATGATGGATGGGAGGGCATCCTTGGGGTGAGGGGAGGTTGGAAGTACCCACTATAGAAGAGGCACAGGATCATGTAGGGAATGGACCAGGTGGGGGGTGGGATGAGTGGGAGGGAATTATAAGCAACCTTGTACAATATATCTACTATAATAATATTTTGCATACCTAGACATGTACAACATATACTGAATTACTTATCTCCCAAGAGGGAATGGGTGACAAGGGAGGAAGGAAATGGATCTGAAATTCAAGGTCATAACATTAAATGTTTCAAATATATATAAATATTATTATTAATACTCTTTTGCTTGTAATAGGGAGATAAGATGTGCAGGCATTGGGACACAAAGATTCACCTTCCTCTAATGGAAAAGTCGAAGGGGGTATGGGAGAAGGCATGGGAGAGAGCAGATTGGAGGAAGCGATATCTTGTGGGACTACTATTCTGGGAGGTTGGGTAGGGGAATAATGGGAGGAAAATGATTGTAACTCAAAATCTGGCAGAAATGAATGATGTAAAACAGAAGTTAATAAAGCATTTGTTTAAAAAAAAAAAAGAATGTTTCTCCAAAATCCTGTACTCTAGCCATTGTGCCACCCAGCTTCCTCAAAACTCTTTCTCTATGTCTCTCTCTGCCTCTCTGTCTCTGTCTCTCTCTCCCTCTTCCTTGTCCTCTCTCCCTCCTTCTTTCTCCCTCCTCTCTCTCTGTCTCTGTCTGTAAAGAGCAGTCCAAACTGTAGTTTTTCCAGCACTTGTAACCATCAACAGAAACTGTCAGCCCAAAATGACCAGTTCTAGTAAAAGCGAGTGTAAAATTCCTGTGGTGAGGCTGCTGAGTGCCAGTGCATGTGGACAGCTGTCTGTACATATTTTTGACTGTTTCTATTTTCAGAATGATTTAATGCTTTGGGGAAAATTGTTACAAAAGGAACCCTCACCCCCACCTCCAACAGGTTGGTTTAGGTTAGTAATTAGCAATCACAATATGTGCTGGGATAATTATCCCCAAAAGTCAAAAGAAAAACACAGATGTTTTTAAAGCTGCAGAATGGAGATTTTTGCTTTCAGTTGTAATAATTTAACATATAAAATGAAATAGGTGTGGTTTTTCCTGGAATTTAATTTTCAAGGTAGATTAAGGAGGACCTGGCTATCATTGAAGAGAGTGATCTTGGATACAAGTAAATAAATAAACAAACAATTTTCAGACCCCGGAAAGATGTAAGGGAAGAGAGATTGAAATAAATACATTTTATTTTATGCTCTCTGGCTTTAGGTTAAATCTCTACCTATAATTGAATGCTTCAACAAACAAAAAACATATATTAAAGCCATGGCTATTTGAAAGGCATTATGGTCAGCTCAAAAATAATAAAAAAATAAGCTCAAAAATAGATAAAAAATAAGCTAATAAATAATTTTGTATTAGTTGAAACACTGGACAAGTTAAGATCATAGACATGAAGCTGAAATGAACCTCTGAGACTAACCTTCTTGTTTTATAAATGAGGAAACTGAGGCCCAGGTTAAGTGACTTGCCCAAGAACACAAAGGTAGAAATCACAGAAACAGGATTAAAACACTGGCCCTTTGAATAGACAGTGACTAGACAGTATGCCACTGTACCATATACTACCTCCTCAAATTACTTATCTCAAAAGAGTACATGATATTAAAGCCTTTGAGTGAATTTATGTATTTAGTTTTTAGTGCCTATTATGGTCCCAGTATTGTGTTACCTACCTCAAGAGACACACACCAAAAAGTTAAGTATGATCAAGATAGCCTAGAGAAACTGAAAATAATATAAGATTTTTTATGCTTGGCTTTCCTTGCTTCCACCAGACTCTTGCCCCAGTCCCACTGAAGTTCCTGTCTCTCTTCCAGCCCCACTTCAGCTACTGCCTTTTCTATGATGCTTCCCTTGATCCTTGAGATGAAAGTTGCCTCTCTGTCCTCAGATTTCCCAGGGCACTGTGCTTGGACGTTGACTTTGTACTCATCATTGCTCAACAGTTACCTGTGCACTGTGCTTTATGTGTCAGACTGATACCTCCTTAAGAGAAAGAAAAGAGAGAGAGCAGACAGAGATGAGAAAAAGGACTCATGCTAAGGAGGTAGAAGATGGATGGTGCCCCATCAAAGGGACTCAAGGCACACCAAGACGGATAGAAGAACCAAGAAAAAGCAAAGGGAAAGATTTCCAAGAGAAGAGGGTAGTAAAGCTCCAGACACATCAAGTCAGATGAGGGCTGACAGTAAGGCATGGATCTAGCAGTTAATAAATCACTGGCAACATTTTAGAGAGAAGTTTCAGTGGAATGTTCAGGTCAGAAGTCAGACTTCAGGGAACTAATAAATGAGGGAAGTCAGGGCAATGCATGCTACAGCTCTACATCTCTTTCTAGGAATTTGGTAGAGGAAGGGAGGAGAGATCAAGGATGATAGATTCAAGGAGCAAGTGAAAATGTTTCTGTTTTTTTGTGTTTAAAAATGTGGAATATCTAACTATGTCCAAAGGAAGTAGGAAAAGAGCCTAGAGAGATGACGTGATTAAAAATGAGAGGCAGGCAAGAATCAATACAAAAGTCTCCTGGAGGAGACTGGAAGAAATGGAGATGGGTTGACCTTGATGAAGTGAAGGGCCCTTATTGTCTCAGAGTTAGCAGTAAAGGAAGAAACAATGAGTGAACATGAAGGGGATTTGGGGGTATGAAATAGGGGAGAAGAGGGAGCTCAATGGATGACCACTATTTCTTCAGGATAGTAATAGGCAACAGGGGTGGGGAGCCTGTGGCCTGGAGGCCACATGTGGCTCTCTAGGTCCTTAAGAGTGGCCCTTTGATGGAATCCAAATAGAAGTTTGACTGCTCTTGAGGACCTGAAGGGCCACATGTGGCCTTAAGTCTTCAAGTTCCCCACCCCTGGGCAAGGAAAACTAATTGCAAGGGGAAACGGAGAGGTATTAAACCATTTAAGGAGAAAACAGGAACATTGCCACAGCTGCTGAGAGCAATGAAATCTCTAGGGAATCGATCACGGAAGAATAAAAATTTTGTGATGCATCAGAGAGGGCCTAGCTGGGATAAAATAGCACAAAATTGTAGTTGGCTCAGTAGACATGGTGGTATGACTTCTTCCAATGTTCATTCAGCAATTTAGGAGTACCAAGTAGATAAAGTAGGGGTAATCCAGAGTTAAAGGCTGAAAAGGCATACATGGAGGTAGTTCAGATCATAGGCTGAGGACAATATATACTTGCACTGGTCAACTATAGGGTTAGAAATGTGAAGAAAAGAGAGGCCAGAATAGAAGAGATGGGTTGGAAGAGCAAAGGGATTAAAGGGACTACTGGCTGCAACAAAGACAAAATTAGGTTTATAAGGAAAGAGACAAAAGAATAGATGGAAATATTGGAGATTGTGATCAAAGAGAGGAATTTCCAGAGTCAAAATCATGGTTGAGGCATTGTTATTGACGGTGGTAGAAACAAGCATGACCATTCCTGTTGGTTGCTCTAAGTAGAGTGAAGGTATAGGGAGTTTAAGGGGTTGGTAAAATGACAAAATAGGATGTTTGAGTGTTCATCAATCTATATCTTGAAATTCTCAAGTATGAAGGCAGGTGCTAGATTAGGGGAAAAAAGATTATACTGTAGGTCTTGAACCCCTAAAAGGAGGATGAGTGACCTGGAGGCCTCTAGATTACAGATTGCAGTAGCAGGGATCTGGAGTATACAACGTGTCTGGATGAAGTGAGCCTCAAAGGAGGATCAGTCACAGAGGGAGGGTGGCAGAGGCAGGCTCTGGGAGACGTGAGAAAGGAGTAACCAGACCTAGAGAGGGGAGACCCTGATACAGTGCCTTCCTAATTGAACCAGGTTTAGAAAGAGTGTGAAAAGAAGGGATGAAGGGTGATGGGAAGGCTTTTAACCATCAAGTGGCACTCAAGAGTGCTTAGTAGAAAGGTTGAACAGAAGATGAAATGAACAGGGAAATGACAGGCCCAGGCTGGGTGGGACTATACAAGAGGAAGGATCTTCACCCTCAGAGTCAGTGATACTGAGGTTTTTTAATTTTTATTTAGAGAAAGTAATTCCATAGTTTCAAATGTGTTAAAATAGTTTAACTCTAATCACATCTAGGGGAAAGAATGGCACAGCAGGCAGAGTACTGAGCCTGTAGTCAAGAAGACTCATGTTCCTGAGTTCAGATTTGGCCTCAGATACTGTGTGACCCTGGGCAAGTCACTTAACTCTGCTTGCCTCAGTTTCCTCATCTGTAAAATGATCTGGAGAAGGAAATGGCAAACCATTCTAGTATCTTTGTCAGGAAAACCTCAAAAGAAGTCACAGTCAGACATGACTGAAAGAAATGAACAACAAAAATTTAATCACATAATTCCTGAAGACAGAGGCTCTATTATATATGTCATTTAGTCACCTGTATCATGGAATGCAGTGCTAAGTTTCCAGAAGGCATTCACTAAATAACTACTGATTGAAATTGAGTTCCATCATTCTCCTTGTGTCTACACCTGCCTCTTTCACAGTGCTTGCTCCTGAAGATCATCAAAATGTTGTTTGAAAAAATGCCTCTTCTTTTTTTCATCTTTTTTTGGAGAGGGAAGGTAGGGCAATTGGGGTTAAGTGACTTGCCCAAGGTCACAGGGTTAGTTTTTATATTAAGTGCCTGAGACCAGACTTGAGCTCAGGTCCTCCTCACTCCAGTGCACTCTATTCACTGTGCTACCTAGCTGTCCCATGCCTCTCCTTCTGAGCATGAATAGAAGAAAAAATAAAAAGGATTTCTTAAAGGCCTACAATGAACCAGGCACTTTGCTAGGTTCTAAGGGGATATAACTATGAGAAAGAAGCATTCTCTGCTTAGAAAAGACAAAGTATCTTTGCATCACATGTTCACATAAGTGAATTTAGGACACATATAAAATGAGGCAGTGGCCAGGAAAAAAGAACGATGGACTTGGAACCAGAGGGCCCAGGTTGACATCCCACTTCTGCCATTCCTTACCTTTGTGATCTTGTGCAAATCATTTAATTTGTCTGAAGGCTTCTACCTTCATTTGGAAAACGAAGACAATAGTGGCTTCTATGCTTCCTTGCAGCTATAAATATATGATCTAAATATCCAATGGGATTAGAGGGGAGGGCACTTACCAATCAGGAAAGGACTCGAAGTAGGCAAGACAAGCTGATCATTGAAGGCAGCTAGGGATTTGAAGAGGGAGACCATTCCAAACATGGAGGTGGGATATAGAATATTGTATATGGGGAAGAGAAAATAGGTTGGTTGTCTTAATTGTTTCTTTTGGAGCAAAGTTATTTTTGCCATAACCAGAACAAAGTGCTACTCTTGTCAAGGTGGTGGGATCAGAGCAATGTATCTATCTATTATGCATGAAAACTGGATGCTGGATTCCACTTTTGAAATTACTTGGGTGAAAGTAAATGGATCCCCAGCTAGCAGCAGTCAACACTCTTTTTCCCCCTGGTAATATCCTCCCTCTCCCCAACTAGAGTGGGCTGGGACTGAAGAACTCTGTAGAAAAGAAATACAAATAGTGAAAGAAAATGATGCTATTCATTTCTTAAATTATGATGCTAAATGACCAATTTAGAGCAATTTCATGGTACTTCTAGGCTACAGAGTGAAAAATACATCACAGACATGACAGTTGACAGCAGCCTAATGCTTGAGGGCAGTGCTGAGGAGAAGGAAACCACCTGCTGTAATCTCCATCCAGGTTTGACGATTTAATGACCTTTCCCTGACCCACCAAAGTTCTGTAAGGTAACACAACAAAGATGAGTTTTTACTATTACTCTGGGCAAAACACAAGTCAATCTCATCTCCCCATTTTTGGATGATTCAGAGATGATTCATGTGTCATTTTTTTCCCAGAAAACATTTGCACTGAATGATATTCACATATGGTCACAATTACATAGGGAATAACATGAGTACCATCTTTGACAAGAAATTGTAGCTCAATGGAATAGTGAGCAGTCATCATTAGTGGGCTTTGGCTAACCAGAAAAATAGAGAATCCTGCAAGGAGCCTGGACAACCTTGGCTCTTTTTACAATCTCTCTCAGATGGAATACCTATATCTAAACAGGGGAAACTTTCTTAAAATGATAAAATATAATGGCAAGTCTGCTGTACATGGCATAACCCAGGCCAAACCAAAAGAAAGAAAACCTACTAAGTTCAAGGCTGTATAATAGGTATTAAGGATGCAAAGAGAAAATGAAAAACAAGTCCTGCCCCCACAAAGCTCACACTCTACTGTGCCAGATATAATTGTCCTCATGGAGAGCTTGAGGTAATGTGCTGGGGAGAAGAAGACATTTTAAACACCCAAAGAATGGAGTTTAACACAGAATCTGGAGCATAGTAGGCACTTAACAAATATTGATGGAATTGAGTTGAGGTCAAAAGGAGCATGGTCCTAGTCCCTGTATAAGAACTACAGTTACATTCCCAGACTTTCCAATCAGTCTGTCAATAAGAATTTTTTTTTTTTTGCCTTTTTGGAGGGCAATTGGGGTTAAGTAACTTGCCCAAGGTCACATGGCTAGGTTTTTGTTTGTGTGTGTGTTAAGTGTCTGAGGTCAGATCCGAACTCAGGTCCTTCTGACACCAGGGCCGACACTCTACTCACTGCGCCACCTAGCTGCCCCTAATAAGAATTTTTAAAGTATCTTCTATGTAGGTACAGCTAGATGGTGCCACAGTGCATAGGGTACCGGGCCTGGGGTCATGCAAACTTGAGTTCAAATCCAGCCTCAGATACTTTCTAGCTGTATAACCCTGGACAAATCACTTAACTTTTGCTTCCTCAGTTTCTTCAACTGTAAATAAGGACAATGATAGCAATCACCTCACAGCATTGTGGGGATCAAATGAGATAATATTTGTAAAGTTACACTAAGTGCCTGCCAGGTGCCAGGGACTGTGGAGCTGCAGTTAAGCGAAGATCACCATGCCTGGTACATAGAAGGTGCTTAATAATGCTTGCTTTGATGTTTTGTTTTAATAAATGCTACCTCTTTCCATAAGCACTGAAGATACAAAGAAATGAAGAAAAAAAAAGCAGTCTCTGCACTTAGGGAGCACCCATTCTAATGGGAAAGACAATATAGGAGCAACTACGTATATAGAAGATAGAGATTGTTAAGATATTTCGGCTGTATCCGACTGATTGTGAACCCATTTGGGTTTTTCTTGGCAAAGATATTGGAGTGGTTTGCCATTGCCTTCTCCAGCCCATTTTACAGATGAGGAAACTGAAGCAAACAGGGTTAAGTGACTCGTCCAGGGTCATACAGTTAGGAAGTGTCTGAGGCCAGATTTGAACTCATGAAGATGAGTCTTCCTGACTGCAGGAAACCTACTCACTGTACCACCTAGCTGGCCCACAAGATAGATATAGGATGAATGAGAGGTAATGGGGGAGGCCTTCTAAAGAAGGTGAGATTTGAATGAAGTCTTGAAGGACACAGGAGGTAGATGAAAAGTGAAAGCATATTAAGTATGGGGGATAGCAGTGAAAAGGCACACGTGCTAACTTTTTGTTGTTGGAATGGGAAGCCATGTGCAAAGAAAGGCCATTGTCACTGGATCGTAGAGTATATGTATACACACACACACAATACACACAAATACACACAGTCTTCCAGTCACTTAATTTCTTTTTTTTTTTAATTAAACAAGTGCTTTATTAACTTCTGGTTTACGTCATTCATTTCCACCAGATTATGAGTTACATTTTTCCCCCATTTTTCCCTACCCACCACCCCAGAATAGCAGTCCCACTAGATATCCCCTCATCCAATCTGCTCTCTCCCATATCTTCTCCCATACCCCCTTCAACTTTGCCATTAGGGCAAGGTGAATCTCTGAGCCCCACTGCCTGGACACCTTATGAAACATTTAATTTTAAAACTTCGATTTTCAGATCCATTCCCTTTCTCCCTTGTCACCCACTCCCTCTGAGAAGATACGCAATTCAGTATGTGTTGTACATGTATATCTATGCAAAACATTACCATAGTAGATATATTGTAAAAGACTACTTATATTTCCCTCCCACCTGTCTCACCTCCCACCTGGTCCATTCCCTACTTTGATCCTGTCCCTCTTTGATAGTGGGTACTTCTAACTTCCCCTCTCCCCAGAATGCCCTCCCCTCCATCATCCCCCCTCTCATCCCCCTTTCCCCTACTCAGGAGAGTGAGTGAGGGTAAGATATTCCATTTAGTATGTATGTGATTCTCTCCTTGAGCCAACTTCAAAGAGAATATGCTTTTGCCTTTTTGCCTTCCTGTTCTTCCCCTCTCCTGCAACTACTTCCCCTTGCCTCTTCTACATGAGATAGTTTGCCCTACCCTGTCTCTCTCCATCTCCTCTTGCCACTTTCCTCTCTCACCTCTTGACTTCACCCCTTAAGAATCATCCCTTCCTTGGGGCGGCTAGGTGGCGCAGCGAGCAGAGAGCCAGCCCTCGAGCCAGAAGGATGCGAACTTGGATCTGGCCCCAGACACCCAACACACAAACAAAAACCCAGCCACGTTAACCTGGGCAACTCACCCAACCCAACTGCCCTCCAAAAAAAAAAATCATCCCTTCCCATCAAATTCAACCTGTGCCCTCTATCCATGTATACCTGTGAACATATGCCATGTACCCTTCTTCAATTATTTTCATAATGAGAAAGGTTTCATCAAACACAGTTATTGTTTTTCCATGTAGGACTGTAAATAGTCCAACTTTGATAAGTTCCTTTTGATTTCTTTACCTTGATTACCTTCTCAAGCATCTCTTGCTTCTTGTGTCTGGATGTCAAATTTTCTATTCAACTCTGGTTTTTTCCTCAAGAATGCTTGAAAGTCCTCTATTCCACTGAATGACCATATTTTCCCCTGAAACAAAATACTCAGTTTTCTGGGTAGGTGACCCTTGGGTTCATTCCCAGTTCTTTTGCCCTCTGGAATATCATATTCCATGCCCTTCGATCCCTCAGTGTAGAAGCTGCCAGGTCCTGGGCTATTCTCATTGTGTTTCCACAATATTGAAATTGTTTCTTCCTGGCTGCTTGTAGTATTTTCTCCTTGATCTGGGGATTCTGGAACCTGGCTATAATATTCCTGGGAGTTTTCTTTTGGGGATCTTTTTCAGGAGGTGATCGGTGGATTCTTTCAACCTCTCTTTGGCCCTCTGGGTCTAAAACATCAGGGCAATATTCCTTGAGAATTTCTTGAAGGATGATTTCTAGGTTCTTTCTTTGATCATGGCTTTCAGGTAGTCCAATAATTTTTAAATTATCTCTTCTGGATCTATTTTCCAGGTCAGTGTTTTTTCCCATGAGATATTTCACATTGCCTTGCCTTCTAATCTTTCGTTTGTTTGGATCTGCTTAACAGCATCTTGATTTCTCATAAAGTCATTAGCTTCCATTTGCTCCAGTCTAACTCTGAAGGAATGAATCTCCTCAGTGAGCTTTTGAGATTCTTTTTCCATCTGGAAAATTCGACTTTTTAAGGCATTTTTCTCCTCATTGCCTTTCTGAGCCTCTTTTGCCATTTGAGTTAGTCTAATTTTTAAGGTGTTATTTTCCTCAGTCAGGCTGTTGACTGTCATTTCATACTTTTCTTGCATCTTTTTCATTTCTCTTCCCAAATTTTCCCCCACTTCTCTTATCTGCTTCTTAAGGTCCTCTATGGCCTGTAGCCAGCTTGTATTTTCATTTGGGGCTTTTGGTGCAGGAGTTCTGACCTCACAGTCCTCCGCCATGCTTTGAGCCTCTTTGCCCCTAAAATAGGAGTCCAATGTTGAACTTTTCTGTTTATTTTGTTTAGTTTGCCTAGGCATATTGCCACTTAATTACTTGATTTTTGGGCTTGTTGCCACAGTAGGACTCTGCCACCAGACAGGGGAGCTTCCGCCCAAACGTGGGGTCTTCACAACTTCTGCCAGTTGGGTGGCCTCTGTAAAGCCTCCACCCACTCTGTCAAGTTGGATACCCACCCCAAACTTCCCCCCCAGACCACAATCCAGATCCAGGCAGTTTAAAGCAAAAGCTATTAACCCCCAGACTGATTGCTGGATCTCCCTACAGTTCGCAGACCAGGAGCTAGAGCCACTACTGATGCTACAAAATGGCTTCTGTGGAGTTGTTTCTTCAGCAGCTTTTTGCCCCCAGGGGAGGAAGCCACGTGTTCCCCAAATACTGGTCCCAAAGTCCATAGGGCACTAACCTCTCACTTTGTCCTAGGCATATCTGTGCCGATAATTCTGGAATTGCCACAATTGCTGGTGTTCTGGGGTCCCTCCAGCTGGCTGACGTTCTGGCCGCCCTGGAGCTAAAACTGCAGACCTGGGCTCGGCTCTGTGGGCTGCGCTGTAGGTTCCCAGCGCACTGTGCTGCCTGCTCTCAGAGTGCTGTGCTGGCCGCTCCCTGCAGGGCTGCTGGGCTGTCCTCAGCAGGAGGTTAGCTTCTCTGTGCTGTTCTGTGGGTGCTGTGGCTCCAGAAGTTGTTCGGAGCTCCCTTTCACATTATTTGAAATTTGTGTGGGGCAGAGCACATTGGAAATGCTGTTTCTGCAGTCACTTAATTTCTTAAGCTCAAATCCTGGAAGTCATATCTGATGCCTTCCTCTCCCTCATCTGCCATTCCCAATTAGTCACAACGTCCTGTCTGTTCTTCCATCTGTCTGTCCATCCCTTCATACCTGTCCTACCATCTTAATCTATGCTCTCATAATCTTATGCCCAGATTATTGTAATATTTGTCTAATTGGTCTCTTTGACACTGGTATCTTCCATTCCAATGCATTCTACAGTATTGCCAGAACAGTCTTCCTAAAATGTCACCATATCATATTCACTCAAATAGATGTGTGATCTCTTCAAAGCGGGTCTTCTATTGTATGATGCAGATCACAGACCATCTACACCAGAGTATACACTGGGACTCTTGGCCAAGTCTACCCATAAGTCCAATATTGGGATCTATGCAACATGATTAGGACCTTCCTTGATTTCTTCTGACATCATCATCATCATCATCACTAGTGTTTAAATAGCTCTCTAAAGTTTGCAAAGCACTGCATATATGTCATTTTATTTGATCCTCACAACAACCCTGAGAGGTGGATGTTATTAACATCTCCATTTTACAGATGAAAGAAATTGAGGCAGACAGAGGTTAAGTAACTTGCCCAGAGTCTCACAGCTGATGTGTCTCAGTCTGGATTTGAACTCAGAATTTCCTGATTTAAGACCCAGTATTCTATGCATTGTGCCACCCAGCTACAGGACACCAAGCAAACCAGTGGAGCACATTGACCTATTCCCCCAGTTTCCCTATATGACCAATGCATCGTCCTTTTGCTTCATTTATTTCCTCATATCCTGTATAATTTGTAATGCATTGTAGTCTTTTGAGTCACTTAGGGATGGCCCAATGGGACAGCGTTCCAGACCTGGAGTCAGGAAGACCCACCTTCCTCAGTTCAAATCCAGCCTCAGACATTTACTAGCTATATGACCTGGGCAAGTCATTTAAACTGTTTGCCTCAGTTTCCTCACCTGTAAAATGAATTAAAGAATAAAATGGCAAACCACTCTAGTATCTTTACCAAGAACGTCCCAAATAGGGTCAAAGGGAGTTAGACGTCACTGAAAGGACTTAACAACAAGAAATCTTTCTCATTGTGCGCCTTCTCCACAGCCCTCTCAGTAAAACATGGATAACAGTTTAGATAGAATTAAAAATAAATTTCATGCCACAACCATGCTCAAAAATCTCCAATCACTGTCCATTATTGATTGAATAAAAGTCAAACTTCTAGGCCTAGCCCGAGAACCTTCCAAAATTGTACCCCATCCTGCTTTTCCAGATTTATTTCCAACTATTCCACAGAACAAATCCCCTTTTGTTCCTGCCACATTAATAAATGTTTATTGATTCATTGATTGCTGGGACATATCAACCATTCCCCAAACATGATCAATGCTTCCCTGTTCTCACTTTCACTCATATACTTTTCCTTTTGAACTTGGTTTATTCTTCATAGCCCCTGACCAAATTCTGCTTCCTCCATCAAGGCTTTCTTTATTATAAGATGACTAATCTTTCCTGCTAATATAATGAACCATTTTCTCCTTAAACTCCTGTGGCACTTTCTTTGGATCTCTCCTTCAATACTTGTTCAATAACAGAAATAATATGTGTAAAAGTTCCATATGTATGCTAGCTGTTATGACACTGTTACATATTCCTATCTCCCTCCATTAAGCTGCAAGTTCCTTAAGGGTACTTAACTGAATTAATCATCTCTGAATCCAGGTAGACAAGCATTAAGCCTTACATGTAGTAAGGACTCAGAGATTTACAATCAGTGCCTGGTACATAGTAGACGCTTAATAACTGCATCTTGGCCTGAATCTGAATGAGTAAATGGATAGTTGGATGGACAAATTAATACTCAACACTAGAATTAAGCTCTTCCTCTCAAGGCAGATAAACAATTCTGCCCCTCGAATTTTTGCATTTGTAGTTGGATTTTCACAAGGCCTCAGATCAATTGAGATTTTATGGATAGGTTTCATTTTAAAGTTGCTGAACCACATCACTGTAATTGCAGCTTCCTTGCTTTTGTTTCTTCAATTACATGATCTATTTCTAGAATATCATTAGATTGCTTTTGTTCAGTCATTTTTCAGTTGTGTTTCATGACCCTGCTTGGGGTTTTCTTGGCAGGGATATTAGAATGATTTGCCATTATTTTTCTCCAGCTCATTTTACAGACGAGGAAACTGAGGCAAATGGGATTAAGTGACTTGCCCAGGGTGACACAGCTAATAAGTGTCTGAGGCTAGATTTGAACTCTATTTACTGGACCACCTGGGTATCCTATATCAGTAGATAATGATCTGTCAATCAGATTGCCCAGAAAATAAAGAGCTTAGTCAATAGTGTAATTTTCCATTTTCCTAGATTTAGACAGAAAGAGACACTGTCCACTGGACAATCGGGTAAAGTGAGACAACCCAGGAGGCAGTGTAGTATGGTGGAAGGAACACTGGAGTAGGATACAGGAAATACTTGAGTTCTAGGCCCACCTCTGCTTTTAATTGGTTGGAGTCAGAACACTTTAATTTGAATACCAGCTCTTTTCCTTCTGATTTATGCAGCTTTGGGCATGTCACCATTCCAAAGGGCTTAAGTTCCTGTTTCCATAAAATAAAGGGGGTAGAAAAATTATGTCCAAGGCCCTTTCCAAATCTAAGTATCTATGAGTCACTACATGTTTGTGGAAGCCTATGATGTCTCCAGCAATGTTCCAACAAGCTGGGAGAAGGCACACCCTCCAGCCTGTTTCAGGGCAAAGATCAAAAGGTCTAAGAAGGTCTGTGTATTGATAGATTCTATTCATGTCTTTTTCTGTTACAGAATGAAACCACATGAATAGAAACCACTTAGTTTTCAATACCAGGGATTTTCTTTTATAGTAAGATAGGAAGCAAGAAAAAAAAAGTTGCAATTTAGTTTCTTTCTCTTTCTTAACTCAAATCTTAAAACCTCAGAATTTGCCTATTTATCTACAGAAAGGGAATAAGTTTTATTTTATTTTTCCCCCAATCACTTCGTGTCTGTCTTGGTTTTAAGACAAATCCACGAAGGGTTTGTTAAAACATGGTTCACCCTTTCAAAATAGACTATGGGCCCAAGATGAGTGGGCAATGAAATGCTTTTCATCTTCCTTTTACTTCTGAATTCCTTGGCAAACTGAGAAGGATTTTGTTTTACAATACATGGTCTAGAGCTAGCACATGGCAAGATAGAATGGGATGGTGATGAAGCAATGGGGTCGAAGTTAATAAAAAATACTGGGATCAAATCCTGATTCTGCAACCTGCTATCTCTAATCTTCAATAAAATGGTTCAGTTCTCTGGTACTCAGTTTCCTTATCTGTAGAACACAGGGATTGGACTTGATGGTCTTCTAAATTCCCTTCCAGTTCTAAATCTACAATCCCCATTTATCCTGTTCTCTTACTGTTCCACTTGAGTTGTTTGTCAAGTCCTTGTTGAAACAGGTCTATGGAGGGCTCTACAAATGGTCCTGAAGATGATTCTAAGCATAGAGTTCTATCAAATTGTCATTGCCTAGTCTCCAATATATCCTTCCTCCTCTCTTCCCATTTCCCCTCACCAAGAGCCAGTCTTTATAATAAAGATTTAAAAGTATATGGTGAAGGCGTAGGGGGTTTGTAGAAAAGATCTGATATTATATTTAAAATTATAATTGGAATATTTTTTAAAACCCTTCTGCCATTGTGTTTGTCCATTCAACATTGGAACTCAAGCCTGGGATAAGATGTCTTGATTGGCAAGTGAGTGGGCACAAAATCACTGCTGTATATAGTCAGTCCCCAAACCATGGTTCATATCCATCCTGGGCATATTACCATCTGCCCTGATACCACATATGTATATGCCCACCCAGAACCACCATTTCCTCCTCTTGTTCTGTGAATAGTAATGAAATCAAAACTACCATTGCATTTGGCAGGGACATGATAGTCAAATGCCTCTGACTCCACTTACCATTCCTGTTAGTCCTCAGAATAAGATTCACTTCCCTACATGTGTTGTCTCCTCATGTGATATAAGCTCCTTGAGGGCAGGTTTTATCTCACTTTTTTATTTGTACCCTCAGTACCTAGCAAAGTACCCAGCACTTGGCAGTTATTTAAAAATGCTTTTTCACCCATTCATTGTGAATGTGAATGCAACAGCATGTAAATGAAAATCTTCCCATTTGTAAGTAAACATGCCTATCCCACTTATTCAAGGTCCTTCAAAATTATGGGGCAAAGTAGCTATAATTTGAGGGAATCAGGGCAACAAAATTTTCTATGTAATTGCCCCCTCTTCTGTGTCTTTCTCCCAGAGCTCTCCTAAATAATCCCAGATGCCCTCATACATATCCCTCTCAAGAGCTAGTGGATTGGGTGCATTCCAAGTTAGGACTACTGTAGAAACACTGTCCACAGTTCTGGGGTTTTATTTTTGCTTTCTGCCTTTCAAAGCCATCAAATGAATGTTCTTAAAAATCTATGTTTTTCATAGTCACTTTTAATGAGTTCCTTGTTTAGTGTATTTTACTTAGCTTAAAATAGCAGTAGTTCTATATTTGTATTGCTATAAGCCCTTCTTCCAATTGCACGCATACCTTGGCAGATTTTGAATGGTTCAAAATGATTTTTCAGATTGTGGAGAAGCCCATCTGGATATTCACAAATAGGCAAGCCATCCTGAAAGTGGGGACGTTTATTAGTGGTATACTAAGTTCTCTTTTTTCCTGCCAGGGAGTTGGAAAACATTTTCACTTTAAAAGTGTTATCTTCTTTATGCATAGCAATGAGAAAGAATGGGGGGAAAATCACTAACTTGGGAGATAGAAGGCATGGTTTTGAGAAAGGGTTTCTCCTTTTGCATAAGTTCTTTGCTAAGTCCCTTCATCTCTCTGAGTCTCAGTTTCCAAATCCTTAAAATGGGATAGCATTTGCACTAAATCACACTATGTAGCTCTGAAGAGAGGCTTTGTAATTGTGAATTATTACTATTTTAATTATTGATGCACTGCTTTCTTCTCAACCAGCATAAGTCATTATTGATTCTGTGTGAATAGATAAGTCCCATGTTTATCAGACTTTCTCATCTAACTCATTTCCTGAATGACCCATCTACCCATACCCTGTCACCTAAGTTGTAGAATTCCTTCCCCCAAACAGTTCATTCTTGTGCCTTTACAGCAACAACTTTCAGAGTATGTTCTACCTGGGTTTTAGAACACCTGCTTTGCTGAACATCTGTTTTGCTTCTCATAGAGGAAATATAACTGTAGTCACTTGAGGAGATATCTTTCATTGAAATCTTCCATTCATCTCCTGTTGAAAATAATTGATTCTGAATGTTTTCCATGTAATAGCTGTGAAACCAAATCCATATGTATTCCATTAATGATGGGCCATACTTGATGAAATGAAGGAGTCACAAAGGCACAGAAGAATAACTATCAACTCATCATGAACACCTGAATGCTTCCAATGGGCAATTAGGTACTTAGATTGTTGGCTTAATCTCCGTATGTCCATTCCTCTAATCTCTTTTTTGCTATGATAATGGGCCACATGTTTGCAATAAATCCTTCTGCAAATATGGCAGAGGAAAGCATAGCATACTTATTGTGATAACATGGTGTATCCCAATGAATGGTACAGCTAATACAACTTTGGAAAGACAATGAAAATCTAGATGATATGGTTTTATAGGAAGATCAATAAGACAGGATGGTGTGATAGAAAGAACACAGTATTAGTCAGGAGATGCTGACTCTGTCATGAACAACTCATGTGACCTTGACCTCTCAACCTTTCCTAACCTCTAAAATGAAGGGTTTAGATTGAATTATTTCCAAAGCCCCTTCTGGCTCTAAGTTTCCATGTTAAAAATTCCCATCTTGAACTCAGAAAGCTCAGGTTTCAAAGCTTGGGTTTGAATTTGGAAAAGTGTCTTGCTCTGTCTGGGCTTCAGCTTCCTTCTCTGCAAAATGATAGTAGGAAATAAGATTATCTCTAATGAACCTTCTAGTTTTCCAATTTTAAGAGTCTACGTTTTGACATCACAGTTTCTGTGTCTAGTACTACAACCTATTGGAAAATGTCCTTGTCTCTAGCCATCAGGTGGGATAATAAAAGTAAGAAATCACTAAGAACTATTAAGTGTTGTGCTCTGGTTGGAAAACAATTGTTCCTGGTAAGTCATTGCCATATATTAAATGATCAAATGTGTGTACTCACTAAAGGGAAATGGAATAGTAATATCATAATTCATTTTCAGGGATGACCTGACAACATGATCTGCTAACAGAATCCAATCTCAACACTAATAAAAATATAAATAAGGAACTCTAGGCTGGAAGAATTTAGCTAATTTCATTACAGTATAACTGCTTTAGGTTCTAACTTTAGTAACACAGTGGAAAGGTGATTTGAACTCCAATACAATTCATATGTTGAGCAGTATTCTTAAAAATTGTTTTACTGATGCTTTTTACATTGCTGTCATTTCCCAATTCCTCTCCTCTCATTCCTCCAAATAGGAGTTCTTTTATAACCAAGTACAATTACAATAATAATAGCTTACATTTATATGGCTCCTAGGTCCTACTATCTTATTTGATCCTTGTTTCTGACAATGTATATGCCTCATTAAGTACCTACTATGCACCACCTATCAACCAAGTGGAGTGAAGAGTGTTTCACTTTGAGGCTTCTGGAAACAAGCTTGGTCATTGCAATGATGGAAGCTCTTCTCGCTTCTTGTATTTGCTCTTCTTTTTCTTTATTCTAGTCTTCATGTTAATTGTTCTCTTGGATCTGCTTACTTAATTCAGCTTCATGACTTGATCATGCAGCATATTTTTGAAAAAGACTCCAGGAACTTCTGTATTATGGATAGTTGGTGAACAGAAGGACTCAACTACAGGACTGATAAAAATACAAAGCATAAGTCAATTGACAGGGAAGCTGAAGGACCTTGAATCAATGACTTAGATGTTGTCTATTAGCTCCTTGAAGACAGGAACTTTTGTCATTTGCCTCTTTTTTCTATCCCCAGCACTTAGCACAGTGTCTGGCCCACAGTAGGTGCTTATTAAATGTTTATTGATTGGTTCAAGACCACTCATGAATACCATGGGGAAATTTTAAAAAATCACCTCAAGAGCAAAAAATATTTTCACATTTTCATAGAATTGGATTTATATTTAGAAATATTCATTGATAGACTATGTAATATATCAGAGGACCTGGGTTCAAATCCTGTGACTCCTTACTTCCTGTGCTACCTTTGGGAAGTCATTTAGCCTCCTTCCTTCCCCACACTCCATTTCTTTATTTGTAAAAGGAGGGGGTTGGGCTCACAATTCTCTAAGTATCTACCTCAAAATCCTATAATACAAGTTGAGAGGCACCTGTCAGGTTCCCAGATCTATGAGACATGACTCTTTGGGACCTTGACATCAGCATACTTCATCAAAAGAAGCACACTAATAACCATGTGACCCCATTGAGGGACCATATCTTCTTATGAACTCTACAACATCTCACAAATAATCCCATCTCTCCACTCACACCACAATTGCTGCAGTTTTGGCCTTCATTACCTCTTGCTGGGCTATGACACTAGTTTCCTAATTGGTCTCCTGGAATGCATTCTCTCCCCATTGCCAATCCATCTTCCATACAGCTGCCTAACTATTATTCCTAAAGCTCAGTTCTCACTCCCCAGGCTTGGGAAGTTTCGGGGTCTCCCCTTTGCTTCTAGAACAAACTAAAATCTCCTCTCCTTAGCATATAAAGTCCTTCTCAACCTGGATCCTACCTAACATTCCAGGCTGGTTACAGATTATTCCTCTTCACACACTCAATGTGCCAGTCAAACTATCTTCCATGCTGCTCCCCAATCACAATATTCCATTTCTTTGCTTCTTCCCCCATATCTATAATGCAAACGCTCTTCAATCTTAGAATTTCTGCTAATTTCCTCTACATCCTTCAGGAAATATTTCTGATTGCCCTATTTCTTAGTGCCCTTCTCCTCAAATAATCATACCTATACCTATTTACATATTGTAGCCTCTTAGTAGAATATAAGCTCCTGGAGGACAGGGGTGATTTTTCTATTTTTCCTTATATTCTCAAGTGCTTACTACAATGGCTTGCAGAGATATTTAATCAATGCTTTGAGATTGGACTGAATGATATCTGACTGGATTAAGTTCTACTCCTCTCAGACTCTTCTGCCCTTTGCAGGGGGCTGTGATTGGTGGTTACATGAAATACTTGCCTTCCACGATCAGCAAACTAGACTCCAACAGCCCACCTGCTTCCTTTCAAAGCTCAGTTAGCATGTCACCTTTACAAGAGCCTTTGATGCCTGTTCCAGTTTTTAATGATATTCCCATAATTGGTTTTTAAAGTATTTTGCATAATTCTAAATTGACTCATCTTAGTACATCTTGTCTCTTCTCTGAAGAACGCAAGTTTTCTGAGGAAAGGGACTATTAGTTTTTGTTTGTTTTTTCTCAGCATCTTCCCTACGCCAATGCTTCATACAATGAGTAGAATATGGAGGGCCTTAATAAATACTTATTAAATCCAATTGTCTCAGTGGTGACAGTCCTCAGAATTCTAGTGTAATTTGTTTGTTTGTTTGTTTTCAATTCAAGTTACCTCTTCATTCGTTATTCTCATCTTAGCTGTCTTCTTTCAATATTACACCATAGTTGACTCTGCTCAGACTTTCCTATTTCCTTAAATAAGACCTTGGATCTGATGCTGGCTCCTCCACCCGTCCCAGCAATAATACCAAGCAAACTTAGTGCCTCTAGAGTCAACAGTATCCCCTAGAAACCCATAATATTTCCCCAGCTAACGCAAAGTGACAGTCCAGCAGACTTACTTCCTGTTCCCTGAACCCATAATTCTATTTCCCATCTCCTTGCCTTTGAGCAGGAGTCTCCTGTGCCTGATATGTCCTCCTTTTTTTTTACATTTTTTGGGAATATTTACCTTTTTCAGAGTTCAGCTCATGTGTAACCTTCTACAGGAAGAGATTTCTGATTTCATAATTCTTTTAGTGCCCTTTCTCCCCTAAATTTATTATATATAAACTTTTCTGTTTACATATTTTTTCTTTCTAATAGAATATAAACTCCTTGAGGAAAGGGACTCTTTTTTTTTAACCGGTCTTTGCATTCCCAGTGCCCAGCATGTAGCCTTGCACCTAGTAGGCACTCTGATGATCTCTCTTGGATTGAATTGCATTTGATTGAATTCTATTCAGCTCAGACTTCACTGTTCTTTGCCAGTTTCTGTGGTTGATGGTCAATCAACCCTTTGGTTGACACTACCCTCCAGTTGGATTCTGATGCCCTTCCCCATGACCTCCCTCATCCATACAAATACAAATGAGTGTTCTCTACTATATCACACTGCCACTCTAAATTAGACTTGGCAGCCTACAGGACAAAGTCCACTTTAGATCCAACCAATTGCCCTAGGTGTGTCCTTAGATGTGCTCCCACCAGGGAAGGAGAACCCCAATAGATATAACATATGAGATCATCCACCTTCTCCCAAGTCTTCTTCATAGGTCATCTACAATGCAGATAAGCTAACTCTGACCCATAAATGGTGCTTGTTTTCAAGGTTGGTTTACTTTGTTCTGTAATCCAAAAATACAACTACAACTAGTAGTTGTAATTTATCTAAAGCATAGAATTACAAACTCAAACTCTCAGAGTTGGAAGGATATCCAATCCAACCTCTGCCTGAAATATGAATTTCAAGGACAACATCAACATTAATGATAACTAGTATATATGTATGTGTGTGAATATGTATATGTTTACACAGGGGTACATATATGTTGAGTAGCTAAGTGGCATTTTACATAGAGTGCTGGACCTGTAGTCAGGAAGACTCATCTTCCTGAGTTTAAATCTGACGTTAGACATCTACTAGCTATGTGACCCTGAACAAGTCACTTCACCCTGTTTGCCTCAGTTTCCTCAACTATAAAATGAGCTGGAGAAGGAAATGGCAAACCACTCTAGTATCTTTGCTAAGAAAACCCCAAATAGGGTAATGAAGAGTTGGACACAGCTGAAAATGACTGAACACACATATATGTTATTTTATTTTATCTTCATAATATCCTGGTAGTTGTTCAGTTGTGTCCAACTCTTTGTGACCTCATGGACAATAATGGGATCTTCCTGGTAAATATACTGTAGTGGTTTGCCATTTCCTTCTCCAGTGGATTAAGGCAAACAGAAGTTAAGTGACTTGCCCAAGGTCACACAGCTAGTAAGTTATATATGATTTGAACTCAGGTCTTGCTAACTGCACCAAAACATCTAGGTAGCTGCTATTGTTATCTCCCTTTTACAGAAGAGGAAGCTGAAACTAAGAGAATTTAAATGACTTATTCAGGGTCATACATAGTACATGTCTGAGGCCGTAGCTGAATTTATCTTCCTGACTCTAAGTCCAGAATCCTTATCCAATGAGTCAACAAACTTCCTCTTCTACTCATTCATAATGAGCAGAAGTCGTTGCTCTACTAGAAGCCTAGTCTTTGTTCTAATGTCTCTAAGGAAGAGAAATTCACTATCTGATGAATTTACAATTTCTATTGCACTGAGAAGACGTCTAAGTATTAGAAAATTCTCCCTCATATTTAGTTTGCCTTCCTATGTCTTCCATATATTGGTCATAATTCTCCCCCTTGGAATTAAAGAGAAGAAATAATTTTATTATCATTATTATTATTATTTTGCACTCTTTAAGTATTTTAAAACAATGAATAATGACAATCATGTTATTTTCCCTTCTCCAAATTAGACATTCAAAACTCCTTAAACTAACCTTCATAAGATATGGCTTTGAGTCTCACTATTTGGATTAAACTCCTCAGAAATTCAATCAACACCTCCTCCCCTCCCCCAACCCAAAGTGTGGGATCAAAAACTGAACACAATGCCACATTTTTGGTCTAATCAATATAGTCTTAAATAGGAGTATCATTTCATTCATTCTGAACATTCAACTGCTTGAGTCCTAGGAAAACCTGACTAAGGCACCCACCATCTTTAGCTCATGAAATATTTTTTCTGAAAATCTGGATATTCAGAGCTGCTATCAGCAACTATACATCCGTGTTTATTTCATTGTTTTTTTATTTATGTTTTATTTATGTTCATTATTTCAGTGTTCCTTGAAAACCAAATATAAGGTCACCTGACTGTAATATATGTCTTTGTATTCTTCTCAGGGTCCTGGCTTGATTTCAGTGAGGATATGATCTGGAGAAGAGAAAAGCAAGATCTATAAGTACTGATGCCAAATAAATTGGGTTGCAGCAATCCAAGAAAGTGTGCCCCAAAGAAATAAATATCCTTGGAGCAGGGTGTGCCAGGTATCAGTTAGTTGTAAATACAGCCCACATCCCTGGAGGGAGCCAGCCATTTCACTGGCTTCCTGGAAGTATTTTATTCCCTCGGGGTTTGGCATATTTTTTTGGACAGTTCCCAAACCCAATGGGATGGGCCCTCTTGCGTAATCAATGAAGTTCTTTGCTAAAAATCCAGGTGATATTCTAGAATGTGTGCAAAATAACCAAAAAAGACTGATCAAAAAGGTGAACTATGTCTTTGACTTGCTTAAAATCATTAAAGACTTGTGAATTATTCACAGAACTATGAGGGTTTATGGAGCTAGAGCATGTATTGCCCTCCTGACATCAGTAATTGGAGTAGGTTGTTGTGGACCATTGAAGATGGAGCAATGTGTGGAAAAGAAACTGTCTAGTCTGGGACATGTTATATTTTCACTGGAATTAACATAACAGGTTCAAATGAATTCATGTGTTCCTGGGATCCAAATGATCATGCCAGCTTGGTTGTTTCCTACAGACCTCAGATGTACAAAATATGTGTTTACATGCTGGGAGATGTCTCTGCTTGACTAAAGTTTCAGAAGGAAAACAGATATGCATGAGCTCATCATTGAAACTTAGGCAAAACTTTTAAAAATGTTAAATAATGATACCTTGCTATGGCATTTCCCTTCACTTTATGGGTTTGGATTTGCAAAGCAATAAATTGGAGAAACTGCTTATTTCCTCTTAGGTATTGTGCCTAAAATTTAGCAAGCATTCTATTTTCATGGAAACTACTGATTAAAATAAGAATGCACAGCAACTAACTTCCTGTTCCTATATATGAATAAGAGATGAATAATTCAGAACAAAATCTAAAGAAATGCAAAAACTCATGGAAAATCAAGTACCTTTTTTTGGTGGCATTCCCTTAAGGGTAGAGTCCTAACTAGCTATTATACTAACAGTTTGTCTTTTTTTCCAGGCTAGTTTCTGCCAGAAACATTTTTCTCTTAAAGAGAAAATACCACCAAACAAAACAAAACAAAAATCTACTTTCTTTTTGATTAAGTCCTCTGCTTTTGGTGGCTCTCCAAAATATGTTCAGACCCATATGAAGAGCCCTAGGTGGCTCAGTGGATAGAGTGCTGAGCACTGAGCCTAAAGTCAGAAAGACTCATCTTAGTAGCAAGCACCCTTGCATACCCAGGATGGCTGTTAGCACAGGGTCTTTGATCTGTTTTTCTAAAGGAAAGCAACTCAAAAGGGGTTAACAATCTTACTTTAATAAAACATGTATCATTTACCTAGTTCAGGGGGAATAATCAGCACGCTGAACTTCAGAGAATACAAACAGAAACTACAAGCAGACAAAAAAATGCAGGGAAAACAACACAATTCAGCAGACCAACAAACAGGGCTTTTAGCTGTCTGACCATTACATTCACACCTAGTCAGTTACCAGAGAGAGATGCACCAACATCTGGGTTTTCAAAGCTGGAGTTCTCAATAGCTGCACAGAGTCTCATCTGGTCAAATCACACAACTCTTCCCAAAGTGAGCCCCAAAGCAAAACCTCACCTCAGCATACATATAGCCTTCTCCAGGGTGAGAGAACATCACAACCCTCCTGACCTACTGTTCAATTAACCAGGTGTGGGCATTCCTGAAAAACAAGCCTCCTACCACAGGTTCCATGTGACCACATTCAGCCTATTAGGGGGCAGAGTATATTCTCAAATCAGGGAAAGTCCTAAAATTAACTTAAGCCTATCAAGGGGCAGAGAAGATCTTCAAATTCCCATTAGCATTACATTTATCTTCAGGAATTAAACAATGGCCTCAGACATTTATTAGCTGTGTGACCCTGGGCAAGTCACTTAACCCTGTTTGCCTCAGTTTCTTCATTGTAAAATGAGGTAAAGAAGGATATGGAAAAAACACTCCAGTATCTTTGCCAAGAAAACCCCGAGTGAGTTCCAAAGAGTGAGACGACTGAACAACATCCCTGGGTCTGGGACAGATTTGTGATCTGTTGTGCAAACTTCTTTCCTACTTCCTCTTTTCTATCAAGGTAGTCTACAGCATACTCAAGCAAGCATTTATTAAACACCTAATATATACAATGCTAGGCGCTGGAGATACAAATAGAAAGGTAAGATAGTCTGTTCCTTTAAACTTACATACTACTAGAGAATATAATGTCACAAATACGTAAATATATACAAAATAGAAACAAAATAAATCTGTGGAGATTTGGGATGGGAATGGGGATCAGTAATAATGAAGAAAATCAGAAAAAGCCTACTTAAAAGAGCTGGCATTTGAGCTATCTTCAGGGGATCAAGATAATAATAACTAAGCAATATTTTAAAAAATAAAGTGATTTCTGCACTTAGATTTATATATGTTAAATTTTTCCAAATGGTCACATATGCATTATCTTCTTTCCCTCTCACCAGTGACTCTGAGATGAATAGATAATATATTTTTATCTATCCTCATCATACAGATAAGGAATTTGACACTCAGACATGTTGAGCCATTTAGCTAAAGTCACCCTCATAGGTGACTGGGGAACAGAAAAAAATCCTTCTCTTGATTTCATTGCTTTTTCAACTATAGCATGTTGCTCCACAGAAGGGTCCTCTAACACCATTGAGAACTGAATTTTTCATAAGCAATTATTAAGTGCTTACCATGTGTCAGGTATTGTGCTAATCATTGGGAGTACAAATACAAGCAGATAGTTCCTGCCCTCAAGAAGCTTATATTCTTTTTTTTTTTCCAAATGCGTTATTAACTTCTGGTTCACATTTCTGTCAGATTTTGAGTTACACTATTTCCCCATTTTTCCCCTACCCACCATCCCAGAATAACAGTCATACAGGATGTCCCCTCAACCAATCTGTTCTCTCCCACCTCTTCTCCTATACCCCCTTCAACTTTTCAAGTAGGGTGAGGTGAATCCCTGATCCCTATTGCCTGCACATCTTATCTCCCAATTATATGCAAAATAGTATTAATCATAGTATTTATATATTTTTTAATTGATTTTAAAAGGAAGACAAGTAACTCAATATAGGCTGTACATGTGTAGCTATGTAAAACATTACCATAGTAGATACATTGTAAAAGACTGACTATATTTCCCTCCCTCCTATCCCATCTTCCATCTGGTCCACTCCCCACCTTGATCCTGTCCCTTTTCAAAAGTCAGTGCTTCCAACTTCCCTTCCCCCGCCAGCCTGCCTTCCCCTCCACCACCTTCCACCACCCCCACCCCCCATGCTCCTGTAGGGTGGGACACCCTATTTAGTATGCATGTCATTCTCTCCCTGATCCAAATTCAATGAGAATAAGGTTTTGCCTTTTTGCCTTCCTGTTCCTCCCTCCCCTGCAACCACCTTCCCCTGCCTCCTCTACATAAGACAGTTCACCCCATTGTCTCTCCCCATTCCCCTTCACCACATTACTCTCTCACCTCTTAAACTCACCTTTTAAGTATCATCGCTTTCTATATATATATATACACACACACATTCACATATGTATTCATATGCCCATATACACTTCTTCAACTGTTTTCATACTGAGAAAAGTTTCATCAGTTACAATTATTGTTTTTCCCTGTAGGAATGTAAATAGGTCAACTTTGATAAGTTCATAGTGATTTCTTTTCCCTGTTTACCTTCTCAAGCATCTCTTGCTTCTTGTATCTGAATGTCAAATTTTCTATTCAACTCTGGTTTTTCCCTCAAGAATGCTTGAAAGTCCTCTATTCCACTGAATGACCAAATTTTCCCCTGAAACATGATACTCAGTTTTGCTGGGTAGGTGATTCTTGGTTTTAATCCCAGGTCCTTTGCCCTGTGGAATATCATATTCCATGCCCTTCCATCCCTCAGTGTAGAAGATGCCAGATCCTGTGTTATCCTGATTGTGTTTCCACAATATTGAAATTGTTTCTTCCTGGCTGCTTGTAATATTCTCTCCTTGATCTGGGAATTCAGGAACCTGGCTTCAATATTCCTAGGAGTTTTTTTGGGGGGATCTTTTTTAGGAGATGATCTGTGGATTCTTTCAACCTCTATTTTGACCTCTGGTTCTAAAACATCAGGACAATTTTCCTTGAGAATTTCTTGAAGAATGGTTTCTAGATTCTTTCTTTGATCATGGTTTTCAGGTAGTCAAATAATTTTTAGATTGTCTCTCCTGGATCTATTTTCTAGGTCAGTGGTTTTTCCCATGAGATATTTCACATTGCCTTCTATTCTTTCATTTGTTTGGATCTGCTTAATAGCATCTTGATTTCTCATAAAGTCACTAGCTTCCATTTGTTCCAGTCTAATTCTGAAGGAATGATTCTCCTCAGTGAGCTTTTGAGATTCTTTTTCCATCTGGCAAATTCGGCTTTTTAAGGCATTCTTCTCCTCATTGACTTTCTGAGCCTCTTTTGCCATTTGAGTTACTCTATTTTTAAGGTGTTATTTTCCTCAATCAGGCTGTTGACTCTCATTTCATGCTTTTCTTGCTTCTTTCTCATTTCTCTTCCCAATTTTCCTCCCACTTTTCTTATCTGCTTCTTAAGGTCCTCTATGTCCTATAGCCAGCTCATATTTTCATTTGGGGCTTTTGGTGCAGGAGTTCTGACCTCCCAGTCCTCCTCCTGTTCCATGCTTTGATCCTCTTTGCCCCCAAAATAGGAGTCTAATGTTGAATTTTTCTGTTTATTTTTTTCCTTTGCCTAGGCATGTTGCCACTCAATTACTTGACTTTTGGGCTTGTTAACACAGTAGGACTTTGCCACCAGCCAGGTGAACTTCCATCCCAAATGTTGGGGTTTTCTCAACTTCCAGAGGTATTAGTTGGGTGGCCTCTGTTAAGCCTCCACACACTTTGGCAAGCTGGACACACACCCCAAGACCTCCACCCCAGACCATAATCCAGATCCATAAAGGGTGGGCATGAGCACTTACCCCCCAGACTGATGGCCAGATGCCCCTACAGTTCACAGGCCAAGAGCTGAAGCTGCAATGCAGCAATGTGGTGCAAGCTGTGCCAGTTGCTCAGCAGCTTCTCGCCCCCAGAGGAAGAAGTTGACACATTCTCCCAACCAGTCCCAAAGTCCATAGGGCACTGACCTCTCACTTTGTCCTAGGCATCTATATGTTGGCAATTCTGGAAAAGCCACAGCTGCTGGTATTCTGGGGTCCCTCCAGCTGGCCTCTAGTCTGGTCGCCCTCAGGCTAAAACCTCCACTCATGCAGGCCTGGGCTCGGCTCCCAGAGCTCTGTGCAGGCCATTCCCTGCCAGGCTGCAAGACTGTCCTCAGCGGGAGGTTAGCTTCTCTGTGTCATTTTGTGGGTTCTGGAGCTTCAGAGATCGTTCATAGTCCCCCTTTTACATAATTTTGAAGTGGTCTGGGCTGGAGCTCTGCTGAAGTGCTGTTTCTACTCTGCCATTTTGACTCTGCCCCCATTAAGAAGCTTATATTCTAATGGGGAAAGAGGACACACAGGAGGAAGTTAAAAAGCAGGGATGGAGGTTGGGGGAAGGAGACAATACTACACTATCAGGCATGGAGAAGTCCAGAGAGGCAGGAATAGAATGTGAGCAGAAATGGGGGATTAAGACATGGTTTCCTAGAACACTTTCCTTAGAATAGAGAGTCTGAGAGAAACAGCCAATCAGGGTAACAGGGTCAAGGGGATCTATGTACTTCCAGTGTAATAAGATAGTTAACAAACATTTATTAAGCACCATGTGTTAAGCCCTGAGAAAATAAAGGAAAACAAACTACCAAAAACCAGTCCCTTTATCTAGGTGCACACAAACTGATAGAAGAAGCAAAAAGGAGGAAACTATATACAAACAAGAAATATCCAGAATCACTTGAAGATAATCAATAGAGAGAAGTTACTAATATTAAGATGGTTGGAAACGCCTTCTTGCAGATGATGGGACTTTAGCAGATACTTGGAAGAAGCCAAGGAAATCAGAAGATTGTGATGAGGAGTAAGAGTGTTCCAGCAGGGAAGACCATCATTGAAAACACTGATTTAAGACATGCAGTGTCTTTTTATGAGAAATAGCAAGGAGCCTAGTGTCACTGGATTGAAGAAGACTATGTGGGCAATAGGGAGGACCAATGGAATAAGAAGACTAGAAAAATAGGAAAGGGATAGGTTATGAAAGGTTTAAAACACAAACAGGATTCTATATTTGATCACAGAGGTAAGAAGGAGCCATTTGGAGTTTATATTGAATAGTAAACATGATCAGATGTGTCCTTTAGGTAAATTCATTTGACAGCTGCATGGAGGAGGGATAGGAGTGGGGAGGGACTGGAGGCTGGAAGATTAAACATCAGGCTTTTGCAATATGCCAGGTGTGAAGTGATGAGAGGTAAGAAGAGGGATGTATATGAGAGGTATAAAAGCATTAGGACTTAGCAACTGATTATATATGGGTGGTGAGAGAGGGAGGAGTAACAGATAACCTAAGTTTTGAGCCTGGGTGACTGGGAAGGTGGTGGCACCCACAAAAGTAAGAGGAATGTTCAGAAGAGGAGAAAGTTTGGGGGGGAAGATTTTTTTTTTTTTATATCCAAGGCAGGAGCTTTCTATGACAGGGCAGAGAAAGTCTACAGAGTTAGGAGAGGAGACTAGAGTGGAAGGAGGAAGACATTTCTGCTATTTTCATTTTAATAGAAAATGAAGGAATATTTGTCAAATGCTTCATTTACATACTTTCCTTTCAAAACCCATAAAGTTTCTCTGCAACTATCAATTTCCTTAAGCACTGTGAAAATGTTCATTAACAACATTGTGACATTCCAGGTGAAGGAACATTCATTCAAATGACTGCTTCAGACACTCCAGCCAACAATCTAGTCATCTAATTTCTTCTGGAGTTGTGAAGGAGAATGAGCCCCAGGCAGTGACCTTTCCATTCAGCTAGAGGTGTGAGAAGCTGCTGTGTGGGTGGAAGAAGTGCTATCTGCTCTGTACCCAGAAACAGCACTGACTAAATAAAGTGAAAAGATCAGAGTTTGAGCCCCACCCTGGTATGTACTATCTGTGTACAATCTACAGCTAATTAATTACTTCATTTCTATATGCCTGGGTTTACTCATTTTATGAACTAGAATGACAGTAGCTACTACCTACCTCAATCAATCAATCCACATTTATAAAGCATCTACCTTGTGCCCTGATCTGGTCAGTCAACAAGCATTTCCATCAGTCAAACACCATTTGTTAAGTGCTTTCTATAAGCCAGACACTCTGCTGAGCAAAGAAAACACAAAAGAAAAGCAAAAACACAGTCTTTGCCTTCAAGTAGCCCCCATTCTAATAGGGGAGACAACGTGCCAAAAAATGGACAAGAAGATGAATAAGAGGGAAGATAATGTCATCCTGTTCTGTCTTTAACCTCCATATAAACCTCTAAAACTATAGCATCATTCTGAAACCTCTATGAAAGCATAACTCCCCCAAATATCGGAGGCTCGGTTTTCTTGTTAGGAGACCCATAGACCTTTTTCGTAAATAAAGCCCCCCATGGCCACAGAGAAGGTCTAAGTGAATTCTTTCACACCTGAACCAGGTTCCCACCAACATCCTCCAATATTTCTGCCCATCTCTGTTCTTGGCTAATATTTTCTGGTGTTATGGTCACTAATCCTCACTGTTTTCTGGACTTCAGCAATTCACCTTCTTTAGGTTATTTATATCCTTAGGTTATAGGAAGAATAGAAACCCAAATCCCCTGGGCCAAATAAATCTTGAAGATTAATTTCACTGCATGTTTAGGAAAAAAAAAAACTAGCCTCAACTATGGACCAGGACTTAGTCTTATGCTACTCCTTCAACTTCTGTCAAATCATCTATTGCATACCCCTAAATCCCATTTGGGGATTCTCCTCACCAAACCCCAACAGGGTCTGTGTGGGCATTGATACTAAAAGCTTCCCCCTCAGATGCCAAAATTCTGCTTAATTGGTATGCAAATGAACCAAGGAGTGGGAACAAAAGGTCTAGATCTAACCAACTGGGCTGTGCTTTAATTCTGCTTCAACAGCTACATTATGCATGCCTGCCAGCAAAAAAATAAACAAACAAAAAAAAAACTTCCTTTTTTTTCCATTTAACACCTATCCCATTGATCTCTTTCCACTAAACAAGTGGTTATCCAGTCTCCTGAAAGAGCTCCATTGATAGCCAACCAACTATCTCCCTGGGCAACTCACTCAACAAAAGACTAGTTCCAATATCTTGCCCTTCATGTAATGATTTTCTTTCCTTCTTGTGCTGCAAATACAGCATTATGTTTCTTCAGTTACTTTACTTTTATCTTTCTTTAAGGGTGCCATGTTTTCACTCATTCCCTTCCCTTCCCCACAACCCCATCCTTTCTCATCTTTGTTCCCCCTTTCCCTTTGTTTATTAGTTTCTTTTTCTCTCCTGCTTTTCTCTGGTTAGATAATTCTTTCAGCCCTCTCCCCCTCTCACTTAATCAGGTACATTCCCCCTTTTTCTTCTTCCCTTCAATTGACCTTGTTCATTAGTTTTTAAAATTTCATTTCTTTATAAAAAGAAATTCTTCCATTACCTTCATTATCCATCCTTTCTATCTACTCTAGGCTCTCATTCTTCATGATCCCTGTAATTATCTGTTCTCTCTGTATTCCTCATGCAATCAAAACTTCCAACATATCCATTGTAGGTTGTCCCCTCTAGAAAGTTTCTGCCACTACTTTGTAAGGCTTGTAACATAGATTCACCCTTTCCACCACACCTCACTCTCAGAAAAAAATGGTAATTATTGTAGTTATCAGAAAGGACACTGCCCCATGGTAGTGATGGAAGGAATGACAATAGTTTATACAGGGGCTCAAGTCCCTGAACTTGCAGTCTAGAATGAATTCACTAGGCTCAAGCAATCTTGAAGTCAGGATTGTAAAAGTTTATTGTTATACTTTACAGAGGGCAGGGGTTCTTAGGGAACCTGCAAACTTAAAGGAGTCACAGGTCAATTATGCTAACTAGGTGAGTAAGGGTGGGATTAGGGAGGAGTTAAGGAGTGATCAGTGCTTAAAGGAACATGCACTTTTAATGTCAATTGCATAGGCAGGTGTATTGCCCATAATTCATTGGGAAATAGCCCAAGGGGGGCTACCTGGAGGTGTGGTTTTAAGCTTGAAATGTCACTAAGTCAGCTAGTGGTAAGGGCTGACTGAGAAATGCCTAGTCTGCCACCCACCAGTGTCATGTTTGACAAGATGGATGTTGGGAACCAAGGCTAACAGAGACTCAGTATGTGTATAATTGGCTAAGGAGTTAATCTATAGATAGTGCATTGAAGGATTCATGGATGCAGCTGGCCGCTATACTAGGGGGAGATAACATTTGCCTAAGCTAAAATGTTTATAGATGGTTTAGAGAAAGATTCATAGGTGTAGCTTTTTATTGTTCCAAGCAGAGATAAACAGTTCATGAGCTGTTGCTGGGCAGAGTGCTGGCAGGGGGAAAGGGGAGAGTTAATGCTCTGAGGCTGGGGAGGGGGAAATGCGATTTTACAGACTGGTTTTGCAAATAGATTTTACAAACTGATGTTACAAACTGATATTACAGACTGATGTTATGAACATAGATCCCAAGCACCCCATCAGTAGGACTTCTTCCACACCATGTTCCAGATTTTGCAACCTATCACTGACCTGTCCCCTGATTATTTCAAATGTTTAGAATACATTTCCTTATATAGAACCTACATCTACCTCTTTACATTTTCTTTCCTTTCCTTATAGCTCTGTATGCTGTGGTCACAAAGAACAAATCAATCATTTTTCCAAAAGAAAGTGCTTCAAATAATTGAAGAAAACTATAATGTCCCCTGAGTCTTCTTTTTTACAGCCTATATATCAAAGTTCCTTCAAAGGATCCTCATGTGGTCCTCATTTTATCCTGCTTTAACTCTTCTATTCTCCACAATCTTTCTAAACTTACTGACTCTTCCAATAATCTAGAATGTGGTTATCTGGGTCAGGTGACCTAAAATCATCAAGGACAGAGAAGTGCTCTCCTATAATGTCTTAATTTGTCTTGCAGAACAATTCCCTTTGAGCAATTTTTAAACCATTCTTTCCAGTCAAAAAAGCATTCTTTCCTTGGAACAGAAAAAAGAAGAAATATAAAAATAAAGCTGCTTTTCTTTCTCTCTGTCATGTCATTATCCTGTGCATGCTGAGCAGAGGTCCTATCCCTTCTCTGATCATCCTGTTTTCCTTGATTTAGGTTTATAAAAACGTGTTCTTTATTCTTAGCTTTCTTTACCAACTTAAATCCTTTCTTAACTTTAGCATTTGCAACAATTCTTTTACAGGACAAGGGCCTACTTCCATGAGCATCCTTCACTACTTGCCTGCCTTTTAAAAATCTAAATCAGTTGCTGATTTCTTTATATGAGCACATCAGTTTTTTTTTTTAAATAGCTTTCCTTTTTCCTGCTTATCAGATCTGTTTCTCATTGTTTCTTCAGAATTTCTTTTGGGAGAACCTGACAATACCCCTGAGATGACTTCTATAGAATATTAGCTCATGGGATCAATCCTTTCCCTAAATGCTTTGAAATCTGCTCTCCCCAATTCTAGAGTCCAATCAGACTGTTATGAACCTTTCCTCTCAACACAAATGCTGAGAAGAAATGAGGATGTACTGTCCCTCCCCCAAAAAATGTTCGTACCATTTCCATCACTGCAAATAGTTCCTCTTTTTTATGAGAATCAAAATGGAAACGGAAAATAATAATATTACTAATAAAACAGCTAAAATGTATATAGTATTCACTATGTCTCAGATATTATACTAATATTCCAAATATTATGCCATTTGATCCTCACAACCCTCAGAAGTAAGTACTATTATCCTCATTTTAGAGATAAGGAAACTGAGGTACACAGAGGTTAAGTACTAGTCTAGGTTCACATAGCTAGTAAGTGTCTGAGGTCTGATTTGAACTCAGGTCTTCCTGACACCAGGCCCAGTAGCACTCCATCTCTTGTACCAAGTAACTGTACCCCTCCCATTTCCCCTTCTTGGTGCTTCCATTTTTGAAGGATGAGATTATTATTAAAATAAATCAAGAAATGATAAGTTAGTCTTCTTTTGTTAGAGAGAGAAACTAGCAAATAACAATATAATTGAAATATCCCATCACTACTCCATAATGCATCAGTACCAAACTTGTGATCTGTTTTTGTAAGCTCATCTATTTCACTTTTTGTCCATTTGGACTATAATATACTCTGATAACAACATTCCTTCTTTTTATGCCTTCATTAATCTTCACCTAAATGTTCTCCACCATACTTCCTTGCTACAGTTTCTGAGTTTCCTCACAATAATATATCTCCTTAACATATAATATGTTTCCTATTCTGTTATCCCCCCCCCATTGTTTTACCCATCCTGATGCTTTTGAATAAATTATAACTATCAGAGCCCTATTCCAGTGATGGTTCTCATTCTTTAAATATCAGTGATGCCTATTAAGTCAAATGTATTTGATTGTGTTAGGATCTTAATTACTGCCCACCATTTTCCACAGTTTTCATTTCCAGTTCCTTTCTTGATTTTTTTCCCTGTGAACTTCTAAATGTCTCAACTCCCGCTTGTTTTTTGCCATTGTAGCTACTATTAATTGTAAACAGATTCTTTTGATTAAATTTTCAATAATACAAATAAATATATCCTTATTATCTCCTGTTGGGTGTACTCCATCCATGATTAGGAGCTCATCATTTTTTGCAGCCGTGGTCCTGAAATCCAAATCTCATTCTCCAATACTAACTTCTTCTTAACTAGATGTTCCTCTTCAAAATCTGTTTTACTCTTTGGAATCCTTGGACTTTAATGTCTTACCCAAGACTTCCTAATCTTTAAATAACATATGCCCAAATGCCTCATAACCATGAAACACTGTACAAATTCAGTCTAATGATCATTTCAGGAATATATGGCATATATGTAGCTATCTAGTGTGGAGTATAGTGCTCCAGTCAGGTGGGGTGAGTCTTCCCCCCGATCATCAGATGAGAGCCCATCCTTTCATGGGTGTGTAAGAATCTATCCCTTCCAGGCTGTGGATTGAGAAAAATGCTTTCAATATGTTCATATAATTTCAATGTAAACAGTTGAAAAAAAATTAAATGAAGTGAATTAACCAGTTTCAATTCTATTGAGGTAAACTACCAACTTGTTCATTTTAAATATTTGTAAATAATATTTGTAAAACACCTAACTGCAGTGCCTGGCATATAATAAACAATGCTTATTTCCTTTCTTCCCTTCTTTCATCCTTTATTTTTCCTTCCCTTCTCCTTTCCTTTTTTCTTTCCTTCCTTCTTTCATTTCTTCCTTCCTTCCCTCCCTCCATATTGTTAACCAATTTGCCAAGTGAACCATCTAATCATTTTGACATTTTAAGTAAAAATTTAGCAAAATAACTGATCATTCTAAACTCTATAGAATGGTGTAACAGGGAAAACAATGATTTCAAAAGGAATCAAATAACTTGTAATAGTCTATTTTAAAGTTTATTCTGTTTTTTAAAAGATGCATGGACATCATTGGTAATTTTTTTTAGCTTCCAAGTTTGGGCCTGGAGCAAATGAGAAAGGTGTACAGGGATTTTGCATGTGATGAAAAGAGAAAAATTAAATAAAATCAGCTTCTTCCCAAGAGCCTCCTAGAAAAATTCTAGGACATTTTATAAAATGAAATAAATAAGACCTAATTGCTGAGTTGAAGAGTGAGCATTGGTGTTCTGGAACATGCATTGCCTTTTCAGTCAGGAGATATTGGTTCAAAGGCCTGGTTCCACTAATTACTAGTGGACAGAGGACTTTGGGCAAGTCACTTGACTTTCCTTATCTTCTTTAGTAAAGCAGACATATCACTATTGATCCACAAAGTTATGGAAACTCAATTAGAAAATGTATGAGAAAATGATTTATAAATATAAAATGTCATGTAATCATAAGCTATTACTAATAATAACTTTTCCTTCCTCTGTTTATATTTTTGTCACTCCTTTGTTTTCTCTGCTTAATACATGTATTTCCTTCCTTTCCAGTCTACTTTTCCTCTTCTGCTTATGTGCTTCCTTCTTAAAGACAGGTTCCCAAATCCAATCCCTTACTATTCCCTAAAATCTTAAGAAGAATTCTGAGGTAACTAGAGGTAGCCTAGTAGGGCCAGTATCCCAGATAGGAAATGGAAGAACAGATGGTAAAGTATGGAGCAAGAAGAGAAAAAGAGTAGTCAGTGGTGGACTGGAGGGAGAAAACATTACAGTGCAGTTATTTTGATAACTCTGCTTTCTTCTTCCTCCTCTTTGGATTGAAAATGGGGATAGAAGATAGAGATAATTCCATTTTCCCAATTCTTAGAAGATGTGAATTTTTAGAGTTAAATGCCTAGAAATTCTGGAAGTTTCTTCAAAGATTACTTTACAGGGAGTGGAGAATTATGATTTCTCATAAAATAATGACCACAGATGCCTCCCAAATTAGTCTCAACTCCAATTGTCTCCCTAGAGTTCCATGTTGAATTACCATGTACTTACTTTCTGGCCCCTCAGACTCAACATGGCCAAAATGTAGTTCATCATCTTCCCCTCCAAACCTGTCCCCTTTTCCAACTTCCTTACCTCTGGTATCAATATCACTTTTCTCACAGTTATCCTCGTTCATCACCTTGCAGTTTTCTTTGACCCTTCCCTCTCACTTACTCCTACAAGATAATTTCTGGATCCTATCAATTCTACTTCCACAGTATCTCTCCCATCTGTATCCTCCTTTTTATCTGTATTGCCACTACCCTAATCAAGACCCTCATCTCTTCTCACCTAGATTGCTGTCATAATCTCCTCTGTTTTTGTCCCTAATCTATCTCCTCTGCAATCCATCCTTCCCATCTCTCCTTGAAGGCATTTTTCTTCTGAATAGTTTTCCCTAATTATGTCACCATCTTACTAGAAAGTCATAAGTGGTTTCCCATGACCAATTGAATAAAATATGAACTCCAAATTCCAGAATTTAGGGTTCTTTACAATCTGACTCTAACATATCTTTCCAATCTTATGTCATACAAACCCTCTTCCCACACTAGACACATTATAGCTAAACTCAATTACTCTCCCATTTTCATCCCTGCTTTTTCCACCTCTCCTGCCCTCCCTCCACCCCCAAGCCTAGTATGAATTCCTGATCACTCATACTCTGTGGATTGAAGTACCTCCCTTCCTCCAATTTGTAAATCAGGTACCATCTCTTTCAAGGAATCTCCTTTGGTGCCCCTCCCCAACTCACCCCCAGGTGAAAGCAGTCTCATCTTTAGATTTCTGATAGCACTTCACCTGGACTTCTCTTTTACACTCATTGCACTCTCCTCTTCCCCAATATAATATTTATATGCGTATGTTCTTCCCCCTTCACACCATCCACATGTGAAACCATTGGTTACAGCATATGGAGAAGTTTTGGATGCTGTGGATAAGTTCAATTACCTTGGTAGTATACTTCCCAGGGATGTAAACATTGAAAATGAGGTTGATGCATGAATTGCTAGAGTTACCTTAGTGTTTGGGAGATTCAGAAGGAAAGTGTGGGAGACAAGAGGGATTACACTGACCACCAGGTGAAGGTCTACAAAGCCATGGTGCTGACCTGATTGTTGTATGCCTGTGAAAACTGGACAGTCTACCAGCACCATGCCAGGAAACTGAATTGCTTCCATTTGAATTGACTTAGGAAGGTTCTGAAAATCACCTGGCAGGATAAGGTACCAGACACTGAGGTCCTTACTCAAACTAAACTGTCAAGCATCATTTGAACTCTGCTTCAGAGAGCACAGTTCCAATGGCCTGGCCACATTGTTTGAAAGTCAAATGTACACTTGCCAAAATACTGTTTTATGGAGAACTCACACAAGGCAAGTGTTTACATGGTGATCAGAAGGAGCAATACAAGGGCACTCTCAAGGTCTTTAAGAACTTTGGAATTGATTATGTGACATGGGAGACACTGACACAGGACCACTCAGCATGGTGTGTCCACATCTGAGAAGGTGCTGTGTGCTCTGAGCAAAGCAGAATTGAAACAGCTCAAAGGAAATGCAGGATGTGCAAATTTAGAGAACCCACCCCAAATGTTCACACAGACTATTTGTGCCCTACCCACTGTAGAGCATTCTGAGTTTCTATTGGTCTGATGGGCTATAGTTGGACACACCCTGAAACTTGACTCTAGCATAATGATGTCATTTTGGTGCTCTTTGAGAATGAAGGACAACAACCAACCAACCAACCAACCATTTTTATATCCCCAGCATTAACACAGTATCTTGCTAAGTAGACATTTAATAAATCTTGAATGAATGAATGAGTGAATGTGAAGTTTTAGCTACAAGGACTAAATGATCCCATGAGGATCTGTCCAACCTCCAGTTTTACTATCTGGAACTCAGGATGAGTTTCCATTCACACATTCAAAATATCTTCTTACGTGAAAAAGTGAAGTCTGTGAAACTTTTACATGGGCTTTTGAGAGAATGAAAACATCTGCTTCCAAGTGGGAACATGGTCCTCAATTATCCAATGGAAACATTCCATTCTTATGTATAGAAATAATACAGAAAACAAAAATCTTAAAAAGTAATACAGCCTAGGGAGTAGAGAACATGTTTTCTTTATTATAAAAACTGCAAGCCAACCCAATGGGGTCCCATACCCTTAATTTTCAAAGAAGCAGTTGGAAATACACTTATTATTCTGAATGTGAGTCAAGAAGCCTGAATACATGTGGAAGTGCTTTATGGGGAACAGAGTCTGAAGGGAGAAACATCTCTAACGAAGTTACAGAAAGAAATGTAATTGGAAAACACTCTTGTGTAAATTATCCATTAAATATCCATGTGGAAACTGAGGAAGGCAGCTTCATGGCATGCTTTTAGAGGCCTCCATTACAATTGGGAATGTCTCAGACATACAAATATGGGAAAATGAAAGTCTTTAATTATAGATGGGCCCTGTCTGAGGCAATGTACTCAACTGCACTATAAGTGATTCACTATTGACAGGCCAGAGGTCTTAGAAGGCTCCTACTGAATCATAATAAATGATGGATTCCCCCCACTCCCCATGTTCTCTGAGAGCCCAGTCTCTAGAGCACATGGTTTTGTTGTGCCCCATGGGATATACTCAGAAAGCATTTTTAAAAATAATACTGCAAATAGCAAAGGTTAAAAGGAAAAACAATTGGTCAAAGTTCTGTTCAAAATGTAACTAGTTAATGTTTGAAAAGTGAATAAAAAGCTAGTTTTCACAGGCATACTCAATACAAAAGGTAGCTGTAAAGGGGATTGGACTTTTGAAAGAAAGCACTGTTAATTGGAGAAGAATTCATTGTCTTTCCCATTAAAAAGATTTTAATTTAACAAGCATCAACTAAAATGAGCCCCTCATGTACACAATAGAACTGAAAGAGGGTTGTATGTGAAACAGTGAATCTCTATTATATACAGCTTGATTTTCTTTAAACTTAGTATCATAAATTCAATATGCTACTTTCAAAGCTATCCTGCTTGTCTATGGTTTCTTCTGTTTACTTCTTTGCATTTCAAAAATGTGTTTTTATCTTTTTTCTTTATCTTTTTAGCACCTCTATCCTTGTTCCTGTTTCTTTCCCCACCCCAGGCTCATTGAGGAAAACAAAACCAAAACCAAAACCTTTGTAACAAATATGCATAATCAAGCAAAACAAATTCCCTCTTTGGCTGACTTTAAATGTATATCTTATTATACACCTTGACTCCATCACCTTTTCTGTCAAGAGATATTTCATCATCTCTCCTTTGGAATAATGATTGGTCTCTATATGGATTGGAGTTCTTGGATTGTTCAAAGTTTTTTGTCTTTTTGTTGTTGTTATATAAATTGTTCTCCAAATTCTTCTCACTTAACTTCACTCTACATCAGTTTATATAGGTCCTCCCAGGTTTCTCTTCATCATTCTGTATGGTGTAATATTTCATTACATTCATAATTTGTTCAGAAGTTCCCCAATTGGTATTTATTCCCTTAACTAACAGTTCTTTGCCACTGCAAAGAGAGTTGCTATAAAATTTTCATTAATGTGCTTCCCTTTCCTCTTTATTTTCTCTTTGGGCTGTAGGACTACTGATATTTGGGTCAAAGGGTATACACAGTTTAGTCACTTTAGATAAGTTCTAAACTGTTTTTACAAATGATAAACTAATTCACAAGTCTACTAACAGTACATCAATGTGCCCATTTGCTCACAGTCAAGGAGGAGTTCTTTAGGAAAATAAAAGAAAAGAAAAACAAAAGTTTAGTGTGGGTGAGCAGAGTCACAGAAACTTTCTACATGACTCTTCCATGTCAGATAGTACCAAAGGTAGAATTGCAAGGTGGGTAGTTATCACAAATTTCTATGAACACTCCCCCAACTCCCCCTAACCAGAGCTTTGAGGTGGGGAAAAAGAAAGAATAGAATAGTATGGATTCTGCTGCTCAACCAAAGCTGGCCACCCTTCCCCAACTCAAGACCATGCTTCTCCATGGGGTCATACTCTTGACTTTAAGAGCAACACAAAGAAGAGATAGAAAAGACCAGAGAAGGAGAAAGGGAAAGAAGCTAAGGGCAGAAAAAGTGAGGATAGACAGAGTAGTTCACTTCAGCATAATTAGAAGACAGCAAATGAGAATTCAAGATGTAGAATAAATAACATAGGGTTCTAGGTTTAGCAGTAGAAAGGACCTTACAGATCATCTGGTTCAACCTCTACAGGCAGTAAGCAACACAACTGGCATTCCAACCCAGGAACTAGAGCACTAATTATTCCTTCTTCATCTCTCATTTTACATTTTAAAGCCAATCATTCATTCTACTTACCCTTACTCTGTTCAAACAACATTATGTTTGATTCTCCCTTTAATCCCAACTAGACTAAGGCAAGCTTTCACAGGAAAGTGAGTTTAGATCAATCTGTTCTAGGTCATTCTCCCCTCAGGTCATTCATGAGCTTGGCCAGATAGGACAATATCCTCAATACTACAAGGAAAAGTGAACCATAACACTCTACCCTAAGGGAATATTCCCAGAAGAACTTGAGGAAGCCTAATTGATTCATACTACGAATGGTCCAAGCATGAGAGGCAATGTGCAACAGCAGAGATCACTGGAGTAGGACCAGTTATAAAACTCACTCTCTGAACCACTTTCTCCCTTCTATTTGGCTATGATGTAAATCAGGGCATTTCCTGACTCTTGGGGAATTAGGGCCATACTTTCAGATCATGTTTTTACCATCCAAAAGCTTTTGGCTATACAGATTGTCTTTAAGATGTTGACAGTCCTAACCATACACAACACAAATGGGCATTGTTAAAGGAAATTGTAAGACCACATTGACTATTGCAAATTTCTGCTTACCTCAACTGGTCCTTGCTGGTGACTAGAAATGTTTTCATTCATTTTTTAGTGACATCACATTCTCAATAGTGATTGTCCTCCATCCTCAAACCACCAATCACCCCTCACCTCTCATTTTACTGAGGAAACTGAAATCTCAATTAAATTTCCCACCCCCAACCTCTACTTCTAGAAACTAATTTATATCTTCTACCCTCCTTTCCTTCTCCCCTGTGGTCTGAGAAGATGAAATAACCCTCGTCTTACCAAAGCTGAACCCTGCACCAGTGGTCTCAATTCCTTGCACCATCTCTGGGATCATCACAGGATAATAGATTTAAATATGGATGGGGCAATCATGGTCAGTTCCCTTATTTTACAGATAACTGAGGCCCAATGAGGTGAAATAATTTTTCCCAACATGACACAGGCAGGAAGTGATGCAGCTTGAATTGAAATCTAATTAAAAATTAAAAAAAAAATAAACCTCTAATTCTAAATTCTCCACCCGTTCTACTAGGCCATACTTTCTTTCCAAATGTAGATAAATAATAGTTTCCCATGTTCAATTTTTCCACTAGTTCCTTTCCTTCATCCTACAAATATTCTCAGCCTTTCCCAGTCTTTTTTAAAAAATTAATTTCAGGGGCGGCTAGGTGGCGCAGTGAATAGAGCGCCGGCCCTGGAATCAGAAGGTCCTGAGTTCGGAGCCGGCCTCCAACACTTAATCCGCACAAACAAAAACCTAGCCGTGTAACCTTGGGCAAGTTACTTAACCCCAATTGCCCTAAAGGGGCGGCTAGGTGGCGCAGTGAGTAAGAGCGCCGGCCTCGGAGTTTGGATGACCCGAGATCAGATCCGGCCTCAGAAAATGAGCACCCACGCATAAATAATGACTAGCCGTGTAACCTTGAGCAAGTTACTTAACCCCAATTGCTTAAAAAAAAAAAAAAAAAAAAAAAAAAAAAATTAATTTCAGAGGTGGCAAGGTGGCGGCAGTGAACAGAGCGCCAGTTATGGAGTCAGGAGGACCTGAGTTCAAATCTGGCCTCAGACACTTAACACTTGCTAGCCATGTGACCTTGGGCCTTCCCTAAGAAGCAAAAAAAGATTAATTTTAATTTTATTTATTTCATAACATTTTAAGTTCTGAACTATCTCCTTCCCTCCTTCCTTTTGTCCCTTCTCACCAAAAACTAGAGAAGGCCACCATTTGACACATATTTATAAACATATGTAAAACTATTATGCATACTTCTATTTGTCAGTTCTTTCTCTGGCAGTGGATAGCATCTTCCTTCATAGGCCTTTTGTAATTGATTTTAGTATTTGTAATACTCAGAATAACTTGCTCATTCACAACTACTCTTTGAATGATAATGCTGTTACTGTATGCAATATTATCTTGGTTCTGCTCATTTCACTTCATTATTTCATGCAAAACTTCCCATGTTTTGTTTTTTTGTTTTTTTTAATAAGCAATTGGGGTTAAGTACCTTACTCAAGGTTACACAGCCAGTCATTATTTATGTATGGGTGCTCATTTTCTGAGGCCAGGACCGATCCCAGGTCATCCCAACTCCGGGCCGATGCTCTTACTCTTACTCACCCTTCCCATGTTTTTCTAAAAGCAACAAACTCATCATTTCTTTTAGCACAATTGTATTCCGTCACAATCATACACCACAACTTGTTTAACCTTTCCCCAATTGATGGACATCGCCTTAAAAAGAGATCTGCTGTAAGTATCTTAAGAACCTATAGGTTATTCTCCTTTTTCACTTGTCACCTTAGGAAGCAGACTTATAGTGGTATTACTGGGACAAAGGGTGTACACTATTTTATCACTCTCTGGGCATAATTCCAGATTGTTCTCCAAAATGGTTGGATCAGTTCACAATTCCATCAACAGGATATTAGTGTCCCCATTTTCCCATATCCCTTCCAATCTTTGTTATTTTCCCCTCCTATAATTTTAGCCAATTGGATAGGTATGAGATGATATCTCAAAGTTATTTTAATTTGCATTTCTCTAATCAACAATGCTTTAGAACATTTTTCATATGATAGTTTAGATTTCTTCATGGAAAAACTACCATTTCATATTCTTTGAACATTTATTAATTAGAGAATAATTCATATTCTTATAAATTTGAAAGAGTATGGTCTTTGTGATATATTGTTATAGTCTTTCGGTTAGTATTTTAATTAGAATTCATTAATGATATTAGTTTATAATTTTTTCCGTGTTTTTGCTCTTCTCAGTTTAGATATAAGAACCATGTTTGTTTCATAAAAGGAGTCTGATAAATTTATTTAATATTATAATTAGTTTACCTTTAAATGTTTGGTAGAGTTCACTTATAAATCTATCTGGTCCTGATGCCTTTTTATTAGGAAGCTCATTTTTTCTGAAACAGATTTATTTTCTAAGTAGGTTTATTTCCTAAAATACCTAGGCAGTTTATATTTTTGTAAATATTCTTCTATTTGACTTAAATTATTGATTTACTGACATATAATTGGGCAAAATAATTCCTAATAACTACTTTCATTTTGTTTTGATTAGTGGTACATTCACCCTTTTCATTTTTGATACTTGTAATTTGTTGTCTTTCCTCTTTTTAAAAATCATATTAACTAATGGTCTATTTCATTTTTTTTATAAAACCAACTTCTAGTTTTATTTCTTAATTCAATGGTTTTCTTATATTCCATTTTACTAATTCCTCCTTTAATTTTTAGTGTTTCTAATTTGGTGTTTAATTGGGAATTTTAAATTTGTTTTTTTTTCTAGTTTTTTTTTAAGTTCCATATTCAATTCATTGATCTGTTCTTTATTTTGTTGATGTAAGCATTTAGAGATATGAATTTCTACTGATTACTGCTTTTGCTCCATCCCATAGGTTTTGGTATGCTGTCTTATTATTATTATTGTTGTTGTTGTTGTTGTTATTGGTTGTAATCCTAGTTCCTTTGCCATCTGGAATATCATATTATAAGCCCTTGAATCTTTTAATGTAGAATCTGCTAAATCTTGGGTTATCCTGATTATGCTTCCATGATATTTACATTGTTTCTTTCTGTATGCATGACATTTTCTCCTTTTCCTGGGACCTCTGTAATTTGGCTCTAATATTCTTGGAAGTTTTCATTTTGGGGTATCTTTCAGAAGGTGATTGGTAGATTCTTTCAATTTCTATTTTACCCCCCAGTTCAGGAATATCAGGGAAGTTTTCCTTGATAATTTTTAAAATATGATGTCTAGGTTTAGCAAAGACAATGAGCTTGCCTTTGTATCCATAGTTTGTCTCTAAGCATTAATTTGTTTAAGATCTCAAAATGATACTAGGGAATATAACTGACTGAAATATGACTTACCACTATAAACCAAGGAAACATTCCTGGCTGAGGAAACTAGAGTCTAGACTCTTCTCACTTTCTGCCCACCAGTAACAAAGCTTAAATCAGAAACCATGAAGAAATAAAAGAGGGCAGGTCTCTGTCAAACCTAAGATAATGGTTGGTACTTTAGCTGAAAGAGCACAGCAGCATTCTGTCTGAAAGATCATTGCAGCACTCCAGTTGAAGAGAGTGTAGTATAACCCAGCCAGGTCAGTGGCCTTAAGGTGCTGAATAATTGCAGCTACCTATCAGAAAGTGACCCAAGAGTGTCCAGTGGATTGATCCATCTGGCAGTGATGCCATTTCCTAAGAAGAAACACAGTGACTTAGAGACCTACCTGGCCCAGTCTGGCAGCAGCTGCTCTGTGGCAGAGGAATCCATTCATCCCAGACTGGAAACACTCATGCCTAGCAACCAAGCAACCTGCCCATTCCAGATCAGACGCATATTGTCTCATCCAGCCAAGACAAAATACCCTACTAGGAACAAGTCCAACAGGGCCTCCCATTGAATAGTGATGCTTTTCCTTGCCAGGAACCAGACAAATTGATCAGTAAAGTGATTCTTATCACCGATGCCACACCCTACCCTGAACTTTGTGAGGTTCCTCTGGAAAAAGAAAGGACGCAAAGACTAAAGTTGTGAGCTGTCTTAGCCATGTGAGTTCCCTGTACAAATGCTTCAATATCACTATAATTTAAGTTTATGCTGATTCTTCCCCCCAATAATCTCTGTGTATATTTGTGGAAAAGTATGATCATTTTGGGTAGAGGGGAATTATAACTACTAACTATTTTTACTAACATATTTGAGTAAATACCTTTACTAAAGAACTGAATCTAATAACAGATCATCAGTTAACAAAGCAGTTATTAAGTGCCTACTATAAGCACTGGGGATACAAAGAAAGGCAAAAGACAGTCCTTGCCCTCAAGAAGCTCACTATACAATGGACAGAGACAGCATGGACAAACAAGATATAGACAGGATAAATAGGAGAAAATCAACAGAGGGAAGGCATTAAAATGAAGGGAAATTGGAAGAGGGTTCCTATAGAAGGTATGTATCTTCCTTGGTTCTGCTAACTCAATGTAGCATCCCCTTCACGAATCTATTAGCCCACTCTGACTTCTCATTGCATTACATTCCACCAATTGGCCATCAAGCCTTCAATATATTGTTTGCTCAGTAGGAGACACAACATTCATCATGGAACACAGAAAAAGAGTTGGGGGAATGAAGTACCTTCAAGGGGTGATTTCTGGCAGATCTAGAGAAGATAGCTGGCTATAGACTCAAGAAGGAATTAGCCTTACTGTCAAAAACTGCACTGCAGAAAGGACCAGCCCCAGGGAGCCAAGAGGAGTGGCCCACCAGAAGAAAAACCTTGTTCAGTGTCTAAGGAGATGAGTAAGATGACTTCATGAGAAAAGAAAAGAAACATCCAGGCCCTACAGAACTAGAGGCATTAATTGCCTCAGTCGCATGTACCCCCTTCTTGTGTGCCTCACTACCAATGCACTCTATTCCCACAAATGTTGTGGAAACTTTTGCCTTCCTCAAAAAAGATTGCCTCAATTTTATGTGAAATGGGTAGCCTTGTGGGAAGTAAATTTCTACTCACTGAAGTTCTTCCATTGGTGGCTAAAGGATCACTCTTTGGAAAGTTTAATAGGAATTTCCTGTCTTCTTATATCTTAGTTTCAAACACAGAGTCCAATCCAGTGACACTGGCCATCTGACTGTTCCATGATCACTACATCTCTGGACTCCAGGCATTTTCTCTTGCTGTCTTCCATTCCTAGACTCCCATGGCTTCCTTCAAGTTCCAACTAAAATCTCATCTTTTACAAGAAGCCTTTTCAAACTCCTCTTAATTCTGGTGCCTTCTCTCTATGTCCTATTTATCCTGTATATAGCTTGTTTTGTCTGTAATTGTTTACATTTTGTCACCTCCATTATATTGTAAGCTCCTTTAGGGCAAGGACTTTTCCCCTCTTTTCATATCCCTTCTGATTAGTTCCTAGCATATATTGACTGTTTAATAAATGTTTATTGATGGTTGATTTATTGAGTTTATTGGTCACATACAAACCAGTCTCTCAGGTCTCTTGCCACTCTAAATTCTGTAATAATTTGAATAGACTATCCCTGTAGAGCTACCAACCTTTGTTCTGCTACGAGGGAAAGACCAAAGTGAAATTAAGTGGCTTAAGTGGACCTTACAAAATGTTATACTTCAATTTTAGATATAAGACATTCTAATATGAGAGGCATGAGAGAGTCGTGTTCCCATTCATAACCATATGTATAAAGGAGGAAGGACTGAGTTAAGAGCCTCGATGCAAGGATGTGACCAGCCAAGGAGATTTCTGGACAGAATAGCAGCCACATGAACAAATGGATTCAGGACTGAGAATAACTGAAGGGTGAAAGCCAATATATTTGTCCTTTCTGGACACATGCTTTTTTTCTGTGGAATGGAAACCCCACAGTGTTATCAGGATTAAGTATTGCAGAAAACATTTTTTTGGCCTGAAAAAAAGTTGGCTATAGGTGGGGGAGGGCAGAGAGGAAATGATCAATGAGTGTACTATTAGAAGGATAGATACCCTCTTCTGGGAGGTTTGAGAACTGAGCTATTTCTGGGATCCAAGGGACATAACTGCAAATCTCAGACCAGATCATGAAATGGACGGCTACATCATGTTAGTAAGGAAGTAGTATAATAGAGTAGAAAGGGAAAAAAGCTTCCAATCAGGACAAACATAGGTTCAGATCTTGTCCTGGACACTTTCTGATTGGGGCAGGTCATTTAACTTCTTTAGTTTCAGTTTCTTCATCTGTAAAATGGAGATAATAATATTAGCCACCACAGAAGTTTATTTTGAGGATCCAATGAGATGATATATCGAAGATGCTTTGCAAATCTTACTTTGACATGTATCGTCTCACTGGTCCTCAAAACAATCTTCAGTGGTGGGTAGTATTATCATCTTCATTTTATAGACTACTTCCTATCGTCCATGGTGACTCAGTTGTTTATATAGTGTGATGTTAAGAAAAAGGCTTTTAATTGGCTTCTGAGCTAGAACTCCATGCATATACTTAAGGAGTGATCTCTGACCCTCAAGTGTCTTCTTCTTGAAAGCCCTGAAATGTAAGGAAGACTCTCTAGACTATACTGAGTATTGGCAGGGCAGTTGCTTCCTCCCACCCAATCACAAACCATGAGATCATGATGGGACTGCCTCCTGTGTATGGCTTCTTTCTTTGGTACACTATGCTGTGGAACCTATAAAAGCAGCTATTATCTTCTCAAATATCCAGGGAGTGTGGTAGCCGCTACCAGAGCAGTTGCAGTAGCAATAGCTGTAAAGGTAGACCTACCCAAAAGAAAAAGCATCCGAAAGATAGAGAACACTCAAAATAAAGATCCCACTTGGCATTGCTTGGACAGCATTCAGTGAAGCTAATTTGCAAAATAGCTAATTAACAGCTATGCTTCTCCAAAAAAGTCTGAGAGGACACATTTAGTTTAATGCAAAAGCATGAACAGAAATGACTTAGTAGGGGCGGAGCCAAGATGGCGGAGTAGAAACAGCTTGTCCAAGCCTCTCTGCCCCCAGATTCCCCCCAAACTATGTAAAAGGGGACTCTGAACAACTTCTGGAGCCCCAGCACCCACAGAATGACACAGAGAAGCTAACTTCCCGCTGAGGACAGCCCAGCAGCCCTGCAGGAAGGACCAGCGCAGAGGTCTGGGACCTGGCAGCGCGCAGAGCACAGGAGCCGAGCTGAGCCCAGGCCCACATGAGCCGAGGTTTTAGCCCCAGGGCGGCAGGGCCAGCAGCCCGCTGGAGGAACCCCAGAACACCAGGAGCTGTGGCGACTCCAGAATTATCAACATAGACATGCCTAGGACAAAGTAAGAGGTTAATGTCCTATGGACTTTGGGACCTGTATTTGGGGAATGCGTCAGCTCCCTCCCCTGGGGGCTAGAAGCTGCTGAGGAGACACGCCATTTTGTAGTTTTCAGAGGCAGATCTGGCTCCCAGCCTACAAATCGTGGGGAGATCCAGCGATCAGTCTTGGGGGTAATCGCTCTTGCTTTAACCTCCCTGGATCTGGATTGTGATCTAGGGTGGAAGTTGTGGGTGGGTTTACAGCTTGCCAGAAACGGAAGTTGCCCCCCTACACGTTCGGGACGAAAATTCCTCTAGCTGGCCTTAAAGCCATAGTGTGGCAACAAGCCCAAAGGTCAAGCAATTAAGTGGCAACATGCCAAGGCAAAGGAAACAGAAAAATGCAACCCTAGACTCCTATTTTGGGGGCATAGAGTAGGAAAAGGACTGTGAGGTCAGAAGTCCTGCTCCAAAAGCCCCAGGGGAAAACATGAGCGGGTTACAGGCCATAGAGGACCTTAAGAAGGACTTTAAAATCAAATAAGAGAAGTGGAGGAAAAATTGGAAAGAGAAATGAGAAGGATGCAGGAAAAGTATGAAATGAGTGTCAACAGCCTGATTGAGGAAAACAACACCTTAAAAAATAGACTAACTCAAATGGCAAAGGAGGCCCAAAAGGGCAATGAGGAGAAGAATGCCTTAAAAAGTCGAATTTGCCAGATGGAAAAAGAATCTCAAAAGTTCACTGAGGAGATTCATTCCTTCAGAGTTAGACTGGAGCAAATGGAAGAAATGACTTTATTAGAAATCAAGATGCTGTTAAGCAGATCCAAACAAATGAAAGATTAGAAGGCAATGTGAAAACTGAGTATTTTGTTTCAGGGGAAAATATGGTCATTCAGTGGAATAGAGGACTTTCAAGCATTCTTGAGGAAAAAACCAGAATTGAATAGAAAATTTGACATCCAGACACAAGAAGCAAGAGATGCCTGAGAAGGTAATCAGGGAAGAGAGATCAAGGGGAACTTATCAAAGTTGAGCTATTTACATTCCTATATGGAAAAGCAATAACTGTGGCTGATGATATCTTTCTCACTATGAAAATAATGGAAGAAGGGGGTGTGGTCATATGAATACATATGTGAATGTGTGTGTATATGGTTACAGTTATATATATGGATAGAGGGCATAGGTTGAATTTGTTGGGAAGGGAGAATACTCAAGGGATGAAATTATGAGGTGAGAGAGGAAAGTGGCAAGAGGAGATGGGGAGAGACAGGGTAGGGTAAACTATCCCATGTAGAAGAAGCAAGGGGAAGTGGTTGCAAAAGAGGGGGAGAATAAGGAAGGCTATAAAGGCAAAACCACATTCACATTGCATTTGGTTCAGGGAGAAAATGACATACATACTAAATGGGATATCTCAACCTGCAGCAGGATAGGGGGAAGAGAGATGAGAGGAGGGATGATGGATGGGAGGGCATCCCTGGGGTGAGGGGAGGTTGGAAGTACCCATTACAGAAGAGGGACAGGATCGTGTAGGGAATGGACCAGGTGGGGGGTGGGATGAGTGGGAGGGAATTATAAGCAGCCTTGTACAATATATCTACTATGATAATGTTTTGAATAGCTAGACATGTACAACATATACTGAATCACTTATCTCCCAAGAGGGAATGGGTGACAAGGGAGGAAGGAAATGGATCTGAAATTCGAGGTCTTAACATTAAATGTTTCAAATATATATAAATACTATTATTAATACTCTTTTGCTTGTAATAGGGAGATAAGATGTGCAGGCATTGGGACACAAAGATGCACCTTCCTCTAATGGAAAAGTCGATGGGGGTATGGGAGAAGATATGGGAGAGAGCAGATTGGAGGAAGTGATATCTTGTGGGACTACTATTCTGGGAGGTTGGGTAGGGGAATAATGGGGGGAAAATGATTGTAATTCAAAATCTGGCGGAAATGAATGATATAAAACAGAAGTTAATAAAGCATTTGTTTAAAAAAAAAAAGAAATGACTTAGTAAGAAATGCATCAGGGGAGGAGCCAAGATGGCGGAAAGGAAGCAGTAACCTTGCTGAGCTCCTTGGTCACTAAGGCTCAAAGGGTGAATCTGAGTGGAATCTGGAGTGACGGAGTCCACTGGAAGACGAAGTGTGGCAGAGTCCAGCCCAGGAGGTTGCCCAGTGTGTCCAGACTGGTCGAGCGCAGAGCGTGTGGGGTCTGTACAGCCCAGACCTAAGAGCAGACAAGCAGACTACACCAGAGAGAGCAAAAGCCCCAGCCTGCAGACTTACCGAGGACGAATCACAGTCATCTCTCAGAGGGGTAGTATCACTGGAGCCAGGTAGGAGATTTGGCCCTCAGTGGAAAGAGTGGCTTCTCTGGCTGCATTCGGCCCCCAGCCTGGAAGTTTAGACACTGCCTGCCTGTATAATACAGGGGCTGGAATGGCAAAGTAAATTCTAGCTGCTCTGATCCTCCCATCCCTCCTTCATGAAGCAGAAAACCCAAAGATAAGTCTCCCACCCAGATTGAAATCCCAAGTTAATGGAAATAGCCCCAGGCTTGAGAGTCTCCAAGAAGGGGTGTAACTGAGATAGCCAGGAGTCTGAAGAGAAGAGAGGGTGGGGTCCCAACAAGCACCACCTCTCCTCACCAACAAAAGCCTACTTATAGCCCAGGGGTATAGAGGCAGAAATCTGAAGTGGTCAGACTCACCCACACCTACCCATCTACATCCCTCATTGACTTCCCTGACTTAGCCATAAACTAGCCACCCAGAGGTATTCAAAGTCAAGGATCAGGCCCTAAACTCATAGCCTGAGAAACTAAGAAACAGGAAGTCACAATGGGAAAAAAAGAAGCCGAGAAGGAGAAGGGGAAGGCAAAAAAGTCTGTTTGAGCATACTATGCAGGGCAAGAACAACAAAATACACAGGACAATATAGACTCTCTACCCACACCTGAGACCACAGAAGGAAACATGATCTGGTCTCACGCCCAAATAGCATTCCTGGAGGAGCTTAAGAAAAATTTTAAAGACCAAATCAGGGAGGCAGTGACCAACTTGGAAAAACGTCTCAGTGAAGTAACTGGAGAAAATACCTCCCTAAAAAAGAAACTTCAAAAAATAGCTGAAGATAGTAATTCGATAAAAATTAGAAACAATCAATTTGAAGCTCAGAACTCTATGATGCAGCAAGAGCCAATAAAACAAAACAAGACGATCGAAAAATTGCAAGAAAATGTAAAATATCTCACTGGAAAAATAACTGACCTAGAGAACATTTCCAGGAGAGACAACCTAAGAATTATTGGTCTACCAGAAAGCCATGATGAAAAAAGCAGCCTAGACAACATCCTTCAAGAGATTGTCAAAGAAAACTGTCCTGAGGTCCTGGAATCAGAAGATAAAATAACTATCGACAGAATTCACCGGACTCCTCCTGAGAGAGATCCCAAACTGAAAACTCCAAGAAATATAGTAGCCAAATTCCAGAATTACAAGATTAAAGAAAAAAATTCTACAAGCAGCCAAAAAGAAACAATTCAAATATCGAGGAACTACAGTTAGGATCACACAGGACCTAGTAGCTTCTACATTAAAAGAGCAGAGGGACTGGAATTTGATATTTCGTAGGGCAAGAAAGCTAGGACTACAACCAAGGATTAACTACCCGGCAAAACTGAGCATAATCTTCCAGGCAAGGAGATGGTTGTTTAATGAAATAAGGGACTTCCAGATGTTCCTGATGAAAAAGCCAGAGCTCAATGGAAAATTTGATCTCCAATTACAAGATTCAAGAAAGACATAAAAAGGTAAACAAGAGAAGCACAGACCCACACATGCATAAGTGCACACACCCACACCCACAAACACATGCTCATTACTTGGGATGCAACAAGAGCAAAATTTTCACATCCCTATATGTGGAGCTGATAACTGTCAATATTCAAAATCTTTAAGATTATCATGACCTTCAAAATGATTATACTTAGATAGAGGGTGTGGGTATGAATGCACTAACCTGATGTCTAAAAAAACAAAACAAAACTATTAAGGGGATCAAAGAGACTGTAATGGGAAAAAGGAAAGGATTAGATAGGAAAAGGTAAAATATGCCATCTGAAGGGACATTAAAACACTATAGAAGAGGGGAAAGAAAGAGGGAGAGGAACATCATTTAAACACTATTCTCACTGGTTCTGGTTCAAAGAGGGATCAACTTAAATCAGTGAAGTTTAAAATTTTAATGTGAATAGACACATAAATTCATTAAATAGAGGAAAAGGAGGGAGGGAGAGGAGCAATGTTTGAAATTTACTCTCATTGGTTTGGAATCAAATGGGGAGTAATTCACTCTGATAAGTATAAAAACTTATTTCATCCTATAGAAAGCAGAAGGGTAAGGGGGGAGGTGAAAAAGAGGATACTAAAGGGGGGATTAGAAGGGAGGGAAACAGTAATAAGGGGAGAGGGTAGTTTAAGAAGAGGGATCACTGGGTGAGAACATTGAGGGAGGGGGTGGTCAAAAGGGAAAACTTCAAGGAGGGGAAGGGAGAAGAAAGAAACAAAAACATAAACAGGGGAGGGAACAGGATGGAGGGGAAGAGACAGATAGTCATTATTACTGTGAATGTGAATGGGATGAACTCTCCCATAAAACAGAGGCAGATAACAGAATGGATTAAAAACCATAATCCTACAATATGCTGTCTACAAGAAACACATTTGAAACAAAGGGATACCCACAGGGTAAGGGTAAAAGGTTGGAGTAAAATTTATTATGCCTCAGCTAAAGTAAAAAAAAGCAGAGGTAGCAATACTTATCTCAGATAAAGCAAAAGCAAAAATAGATCTAATTAAAAGAGATAAGGAAGGAAACTATATCCTACTAAAAGGCACCATCGAGAATGAAGCAATATCACTACTTAATATATATGCACCAAGTGGTATAGCATCTAAATTCGTAGAGGAGAAGTTAAAGG
>WOXC01010097.1:0-68626 GCA_011680675.1 Gymnobelideus leadbeateri | reverse complement strand
ACATAAAGGTTGATACTATTAACAAATTAGGAGAACAAGGAATAGTTTAAATTTTCAATGCATGGTGAACAGAAGAATTTTTGATCAAACAAGAGATAGAGAATATTATGAAATAATAAGAAATAATTTTGATTACATTAAAATAAAAAAAAAACAAGCAAAACTAATACAACAAATATTGCAAGGAAAGAAGAAAACTGGGAAACAATCTTTACAGTCTTTTTAACTGATAAAAACCTAATTTCCAAAATATATAGAGTACTGAGTCAAATTTATAAGAACACAAATCATTCCAGAATTAATAAATGGTCATATGATATGAAAAGGCAGTTTTCAGAGGAAGAAATTAAAGCTATCTATAGTCATATAAATGTGCTAAATCACCATTGATTAGAGAAAGTCAAATTAAAACTACTCTGAGATACCACATAATACCTATTAGATTGGCGAAAATGACAAAACTGTAAAATGATAAATTTTGGAGAAGATGTAGGAAAACTGGGACATTAATGCATTGTTGGTAGAGTTGTGATCTGCTCCAACCATTCTTGGAAAGCAATTTGGAACTATGACCACAGGGCTATAAAACTGTGAATATGGGGGCGGAGCCAAGATGGCTGAGTAGAAACAGCTCTTCCAAGCCTCTCTGCCCCCAGATTCTCCACAAACTATGTAAAAAAGGACTCTGAAAATCTTCTGGAGCCCCAGAACCCACAGAACGACACAGAGAAGCTAAGCTCCCTCTGAGGACAGCCCAGCACCCTGCAGGAAGGACCAGCGCAGTGGTCTGGGAGCCGGCAGCACGCAGAGCGCAGGAGCCTAGCCGAGCCCAGGTCCACGTGAGCCGAGGTTCTAGCCCCAGGGCGGCAGGGCCAGCAGCCGGCTGGAGGAACCCCAGAACACCAGGAACTGTGGAGACGCCAGAATTATCAACATAGACTTGCCTAGGACAAAGTAAGAGGTTAGTGTCCTATGGACTTTGGGACTTGTATTTGGGGAATGCGTCAGCTCCCTCCCCTGGGGGCTAGAAGCTGCTGAGGAGACACGCCATTGTGTAGTTTTCATAGGCATTTCCGGCTCCCAGCCTACAAATTGTGGGGAGATCCAGTGATCAGTCTTGGGGGGTAATCGCTCTTGCTTTAACCTCCCTGGATCTGGATTGTGATCTAGGGTGGAAGTTGTGGGTGGGTTTACAGCTTGCCAGAAACGGAAGTTGTCCCCCACATGACGGGACGAAAATTCCTCTATCTGGCCTTAAAGCCATAGTGTGGCAACAAGCCCACAAGTCAAGCAATTAAGTGGCAACATGCCAAGGCAAAGGAAACAGAAAACTGCAACCCTAGACTCCTATTTTGGGGGCATAGAGCGGGAAAAGGACTGTGAGGTCAGAAGTCCTGCTCCAAAAGCCCCAGGGGAAAACATGAATGGGTTGCAGGCCATAGAGGACCTTAAGAAGGACTTTAAAAATCAAATAAAAGAAGTGGAGGAAAAATTGGAAAGAGAAATGAGAAGGATGCAGGAAAAGTATGAAATGAGGGTCAACAGCCTGACTGAGGAAAACAACACCTTAAAAAATAGACTAGCTCAAAAGGCAAAGGAGGCCCAAAAGGGCAATGAGGAGAAGAATGCCTTAAAAAGTCGAATTTGCCAGATGGAAAAAGAATCTTAAAAGTTCACTGAGGAGATTCATTCCTTCAGAGTTAGACTGGAGCAAATGGAAGCTAGTGACTTTATGAGAAATCAAGATGCTGTTAAGCAGATCCAAACAAATGAAAGATTAGAGGGCAATGTGAAATATCTCATGGGAAAAACCACTGACCTGGAAAATAGATCCAGGAGAGACAATTTAAAAATTATTGGACTACCTGAAAGCCATGATCAAAGAAAGAACCTAGAAATCACCCTTCAAGAAATTCTCAAGGAAAACTGCCCTGATGTTTTAGATCCAGAGGGCAAAATAGAGGTTGAAAGAATCCACTAATCACCTCCTGAAAAAGATCCCAAAAAGAAAACTCCCAGGAATATTATAGCCAGGCTCCAGAATCCCCAGATCAAGGAGAAAATACTACAAGCAGCCAGGAAGAAACAATTTCAATATTGTGGAAACACAATCAGAATAGCCCAGGACCTGGCAACTTCTACACTGAGGGATAGAAGGGCATGGAATATGATATTCCAGAGGGCAAAAGAACTGGGAATGAACCCAAGGGTCACCTACCCAGCAAAACTGAGTATTTTGTTTCAGGGGAAAATATGGTTATTCAGTGGAATAGAGGACTTTCAAGCATTCTTGAGGAAAAAACCAGAATTGAATACAAAATTTGACACCCAGACACAAGAAGGAAGAGATGCCTGAGAAGGTAATCAGGGAAAAGAAATCAAAAGGAACTTATCAAAGTTGAACTATTTACATTCCTATATGGAAAAGCAATATCTGTGACTGATGATATCTTTCCCACTATGAAAATAATGGAAGAAGGGGGTGTGGTTATACGAATACATATGTGAATGTGTGTGTATATGGTTACAGTTATATATGGATAGAGGGCATAGGTTGAATTTGTTGGGAAGGGAGAATACTCAAGGGATGAAATCATGAGGTGAGAGAGGAAAGTGGCAAGAGGAGATGGGGAGAGACAGGGTAGGGTAAACTATCTCATGTAGAAGAAGCAAGGGGAAGTGGTTGCAAAGGAGGGGGAGAATAAGGAAGGCAAAAAGGCAAAACCACATTCACATTGAATTTGGTTCAGGGAGAAAATGACATACATACTAAATGGGATATCTCAACCTGCAGCAGGATAGGGGGAAGGGGGATGAGAGGAGGGATGATGGATGGGAGGGCATCCTTGGGGTGAGGGAGGTTGGAAGTACCCACTATAGAAGAGGGACAGGATCATGTAGGGAATGGACCAGGTGGGGGGTGGGATGAGTGGGAGGGAATTATAAGCAGCCTTGCACAATATATCTACTATGATAATGTTTTGCATAGCTAGACATGTACAACATATCCTGGATTACTTATATCCCAAGAAGGAATGGGTGCCAAGGGAGGAAGGAAATGGATCTGAAATTCAAGGTCGTAACATTAAATGTTTCAAATATATATATAAATACTATTATTAATACTCTTTTGCCTATAATTGGGAGATAAGATGTGCAGGCATTGGGACACAAAGATTCACCTTCCTTTAATGGAAAAGTCGAAGGGGGTATGGGAGAAGGTATGGGAGAGAGCAGATTGGAGGAAGCGATATCTTGTGGGACTGCTATTCTGGGAGGTTGGGTAGGGGAATAATGGGGGGAAAATGATTGTAACTCAAAATCTGGCGGAAATGAATGATGTAAAAAAGAAGTTAATAAAGTATTTGTTAAAAAAAAAAAGAAAGAAGGAAAGGACATATATGCACACACACATACACACACAAAAACAAAAACAAAACAAAAAAAAAAACTGTGAATACCCTTTGACCTAGCAATGAAACTTCTAAGTCTGTAGCTCAAAGGCATCATAAAAATGGGAAAATGAACCACATGTACAAAAATATTTATGGCAGCACTTTTTTTGGTGGCAAAGAAGTAGAAATTGAGGGGATGCCCATCAATTGGGAAATAGCTGAACAAGTTGTGGTATATGACTATAACAGAATACTATTGTGCTCTATGAAATGATGATGAGGTGGCCTATCAGAAATGGGCATCAAACAGACCAGAAACCCCTGGAAGGACTTTCATGAATTGATACTGAGTGAAATGAGCAGAACCAGGTAAACATTGTTCACAGAAACAGCAAAATTATGCAATGACCAAATATGATAGACTTAGCTCATTTCAGAAATGTAATGATGTAAGGCTCTTGATGAAAAATGCTTTTCACTTCCAGAGAAGGAACTGTGGAGTCTGAATGCAGCTTGAAACACACTATTGTTCTTTTTTTTAATTTTCCTTTCCCTTTGATTCTAATTCTTCTTTATAACTTGACTAATGTGGAAATAAGTTTAATATGATTGTATGTCTATGACCTATATCAGATTGCCCACTATCTTGGGGAGGAGGTAGGGGAGTATGAGTGAGAAAATTAAAAACTCAAAATATTGTGAAAGTGACTCTAGAAAACTAAAAGTAAGTAAATAAATAAATGTTAAAATAAAATAACAGCCAATATGAACCCAGTTCTGTCTATATCACACCAAGTTTTCTCATAAGCATATTAATATTGTTAAAATTACAATAATAAAATATTTATCACTATATTATGGTTTTAGAATAAAAATGCCCTTACAAGTTCTTTTTTCTACTCTCCCCCCACAATTTTACAGAAGAGGTATCTAAAGTATAGAGATGGCAAATTACTTGCACAAAATTACACAAAAAGTGGAAGGGCAAAATCCAGATTCAGGTCTGTGCACTCTTCCACTGTACTATGACAAATGGAGTTGTTTCCAACCACTTTTTAATTTGATTAATCATTAAAGGACAAAGTAGATAGCTCCTGAGGGCTAGAAACCAACATGCAAATCATTCCAAAAACTTTCATTTCACAAATGAGGAAACTGTAGTCTAGGAAAGCAAAACAACCTTTCATGGTCATATGAAAAACTTAGTGTCAAAATATGGGCTTGAACCTAGATAAAGACTCCTTGGTTAGTACTCTTTAACTACATTGATGCTTTTATTTGTAAATATTTTGTTAGTTTGGAATGATTAATAAACATCCAGATCATTTTCTTGTTCTATATTTGAAAATTCTATATTAAAAAGGAGAGGCAGCATTTCATGATGTAGAGAGAGCTGTGCTCAAAGTCTCTAAAATGGTGTTCAAATTCTTCCTCTGGCTTAAGAATAGCAGCGTGTCCCTGGGAAAGTCACTAAACCTCTCAATGTCCCAGATAACTCTATAAGAAATCTTATAGAAGACAATCTTCAATGGCATAGGATGTTTTTCACTAGCAAATACTGTAGATATAAAATGTCAAGCCTGTTATAAATATACAAAAATATAGTCGGGAGGGGGCGGAGCCAAGATGGCAGAGTAGAAACAGCTCATCCAAGCCACTCTGCCCCCAGATTCCCCCCAAACTATGTAAAAGGTGACTCTGGAGTCCCAGCACCCACAGAACAACACAGAGAAGCTAACCTTCCACTGAGGACAGCCCAGCAGCCCTGCAAGAAGGACCAGTGCAGCGCTCTGGGAGCCGGCAGCACGTGGGGTGCAGGGCTGAGCCAAGCAAAGCCCCAGGGCGGCAGGGCCAGCAGCCGGCTGGAGGAACCCCAGAACACCAGCAGCTGTGGCCACTCCAGAATTATCAACATAGACATGCCTAGGACAAAGTAAGAGGTTAGTACCCTATGGACTTTGGGACCAGTATTTGGGGAATGCTTCCTCCCCTGGGGGCTAGAAGCCACTGAGGAGACATGCCATTTTGTAGTTTTCAGAGGCAGCTCCAGCTCCTGGCCTGCGAATTGTAGGGAGATCCAGAGATCAGTCTTGGGGGGTAATCGCTCTTGCTTTAACCTCCCTGGATCTGGATTGTGATCTAGGGTGGAAGTCGTGGGTGGGTTTACAGCTTGCCAGAAACGGAAGTTGCCCCCCACACGTTCGGGACAAAAATTCTCTATCTGGCCTTAAAGCCATAGTGTGGCAACAAGCCCAAAAGTCAAGCAATTAAGTGCAACATGCCAAGGCAAAGGAAACAGAAAAATGCAACCCTAGACTCCTATTTTGGAGGCATAGAGCAGGAAAAGGACTGTGAGGTCAGAAGTCCTGCTCCAAAAGCCCCAGGGGAAAACATGAGCGGGTTGTAGGCCATAGAGGATCTTAAGAAGGACTTTAAAAATCAAATAAGAGAAGTGGAGGAAAAATTGGAAAGAGAAATGAGAAGGATGCAGGAAAAGTATGAAATAAGGGTCAACAGCTTGACTGAGGAAAACAACACCTTAAAAAATAGACTAACTCAAATGGCAAAGGAGGCCCAAAAGGGCAATGAGGAGAAGAATGCCTTAAAAAGTCGAATTTGCCAGATGGAAAAAGAATCTCAAAAGTACACTGAGGAGATTCATTCCTTCAGAGTTAGACTGGAGCAAATGGAAGCTAATGACTATGAGAAATCAAGATGCTGTTAAGCAGATCCAAACAAATGAAAGATTAGAAGGTAATGTGAAATATCTCATGGGAAAAACCACTGACCTGGAAAATAGATCCAGGAGAGACAATTTAAAAATTATTGGACTACCCGAAAGCCATGATCAAAGAAAGAACCTAGAAATCACCCTTCAAGAAATTCTCAAGGAAATTGCCCTGATGTTTTAGATCCAGAGGGCAAAATAGAGGTTGAAAGAATCTACCAATCACCTCCTGAAAAAGATCCCAAAAAGAAAACTCCCAGGAATATTATAGCCAGGTTCCAGAATCCCCAGATCAAGGAGAAAATACTACAAGCAGCCAGGAAGAAACAATTTCAATATTGTGGAAACACAATCAGAATAGCCCAGGACCTGGCAGCTTCTACACTGAGGGATCGAAGGGCATGGAATATGATATTCCAGAGGGCAAAAGAGCTGGGAATGAACCTAAGGGTCACCTACCCAGCAAAACTGAGTATTTTGTTTCAGGGGAAAATATGGTCATTCAGTGGAATAGAGGACTTTCAAGCATTTTTGAGGAAAAAAACAGAGTTGAATAGAAAATTTGACATCCAGACACAAGAAGCAAGAGATGCCTGAGAAGGTAATCAGGGAAAAGAAATCAAAAGGAACTTATCAAAGTTGAACTATTTACATTCCTATTTGGAAAAGTAATAACTGTGACTGATGATATCTTTCTCACTATGAAAATAATGGAAGAAGGTTGTGTGGTGATATGAATACTTATGTGAATGTGTGTGTATATGGTTATAGGTATATATGGATAGAGGGCATAGGTTGAATTTGTTGGGAAGGGAAAATACTCAAGGGATGAAATTATGAGGTGAGAGAGGAAAGTGGCAAGAGGAGATGGGGAGAGACAGGGTAGGGTAAACTATCTCATGTAGAAGAAGCAAGGGGAAGTGGTGCAAGGGAGGGGGAGAATAGGAAGGCAAAAAGGCAAAACCACATTCTCATTGAATTTGGTTCAGGGAGAGAATGACATACATTCTAAATGGGATATCTCAACCTACAGCAGAATAGGGGGAAGGGCGATGAGAGGAAGGATGATGGATGGGAGGGCATCCTTGGGGGGAGGGGAAGTTGGAAGTACCCTCTATAGAAGAGGGACAGGATCATGTAGGGAATGGACCAGGTGGGGGGTGGGGTGAGTGGGAGGGAATTGTAAGCAGCCTTGTACAATATATCTACTATGATAATATTTTGCATAGCTAGACATGTACAACATATACTGAATTACTTATTTTCCCAGAGGGAATGGGTGACAAGGGAGGAAGGAAATTGATCTGAAATTCGAGGTCTTAACATTAAATGTTTCAAATATATATAAATACAATTATTAATACTAGTTTGCTTGTAATTGGGAGATAAAACGTGCAGGCATTGGGACACAAAAATTCACCTTCCTCTAATGGAAAAGTCAAAGGGGGTATGGGAGAAGGAATGGGACAGAGCAGATTGGAGGAAGCGATGTCTTGCGGAACTGCTATTCTGGGAGGGTGGGTAGGGGAAAAACAGGGCGGGGGGAATGATTGTAACTAAAAATCTGGTGGAAATGAATGATGTAAAACAGAAGTTAATAAAGCATTTGTTTAAATAAAAAAATAGTGGGAAATCATATGATCATATTTCTTTCAAAAACTTACAATCTAAACTTTTAAAGTATGTGTTCTTTCTACTAATTCTTTTGAATTAGTAAATTTCTATAAATATTAAGAATCAGTTATGCCAAAATTCTATAAATGCTTAAAAACTGGAGAAAATAGAAATACTCACTAATCAAAAGACTTCATTATATTTAATTACCACTGCATAATGCATCATTTTCACTTAAATATATATTCATCATAAGTTCATAGGCTGCATTAATAACAGAAATCAAGAATATAGTAAATGTATACTATACTTTCTATGTGTATTATGGAAACAATTTAATTTCAATACATTTAATTATTCTCAAGCAATATCTATGCCTTAATCCATTTCATTATGGGAAATAGAAGATGTGAAATGTATGATTTACAAAATTTACAAAAGCTAATTTACAAATATTTTCAAAAGTATGATTTACAAGTGAAGTAAAGAATCATTTTAAACCATATTATTTTCTTCATTTCCTTTCCAAAGAATTTGTTACTTCAATTAGTAACCTGAATTGAAGTGTTCATAATTCTATTTTAGTCAGGTTAGTCAGTTATATGTGTACGTTTCATTTTTACTACTTGTGTGATGAAAAAAAAATGTGAGGTATTTTCTACCCTCTATAATGAAATTTATTCATTCTGTAATATAAATGTCTTAATTTAGGTTTCTCCCCCCTCTAAATCTATGGTTACACGGAACTACCTAGACCTTAATTTCCTAATTTGCCAGAAAAAGAAGGTCAAGTCCAAATTGCTATCAAGATCTCTAACAGCACTAAATTTCTGAATGTACAATGTTCAAGTTTCAGTTGTAGTAAGAATCATTCATATTTGAATATGGTAATAAGCTTGTCAAAATCTTTTCTTAAGAAGACTCTATGGGAGGTAGTGCAGGTGGTCAGAGACAAGCAGAGTAAAAGCAGGGACTTGCTTGAGTTAGAAAGAAGCAAAGGAAAGAGAAAAAAAATTCTTTCAATAAAATAGTAAAATAATGACTATGATCAATATAACCATGACTCCATATTTTTCCTAAAAAGCTTTTATTCATCATTGTAAACAGCTAATGCAATGTAAAAGTCATTTGTTATTTTTGAAAAAAAAACCTGCGATTTTTACAGTACATATATGACCATTTTATCTGTCTTTGATCTCACTGGGGTATAGGCCTCAGTTATATTGCAGGGTACATTGTTAAATAACTTTTGAGGCATAATTCCTAACTGATTTTCAGAATGGTTGCATCAAATCACAGCATCATTAAAAATACATCAATATGCCTATTCCGAATACAGGTGCTTTTCTTATATTCAGAGTAAGAAATGTATTTTTGGACAAGGTCTATGTGGAAATGTGTGTGGTCAGTTAATTTTTTTTCCCTACCTGACAATTTATTGTCATGAATACAACCATATAAAAACATGTTATAAAACACACAGTCACAGTGTTGCCCCTGTGCCCCTCTCTGACACACAGGAGGGAGCAGGGGCTTGAGGTTGGAGGACAGAGGATGGGGGAAGGGGTGATATGGGGCCCTTAAACCATCAAGCTATCCCCCTCAGCCCCAAGCGTGATGGCTCGCTAGCCTGAGGTAGGCTGGCCAAGGCAGGAGGCATGGAGCGGTTGGGCTGACTGGGGCAACGGAGTCACGCACAGGGCCAGCTCCGTGCGTCCGGTCGTTGGTGGAAGAGTAGAGCTTTTGAAGCCCAGGTCGATGGTGAAGTTGAGGTCTTGTTTGTTCTTGGCATTTTGCAGCAAGCCGATGGTGCCAAAGATATTCTTGCCTGTCTTCACTGTGAGGTAAATCTCCATGTAGAAGACAATTTGATACCAGTTCATGTAAGTTGACTTGGGGCTTATGGAGAAGCCTGTACGCTTGTAACAGCGGGTGAACTCAAAGTTAAAGTAGGCGCCCAGGAAGTGGATGAAGTTAATTCCTCTACACTCGCAGACAGAAGTGGGAGGTGAAGTTCTGGTCATCCACGCCCAGTGTAGACAGGCATTAGTCATCAGCAGCTTGGAGTCAACCACGTCAAAAAAAGGTTCCTTGGCCACGTCATTGATACATAACACGTCAAAATCTTTGTTTTCAGCAGTAGGCGGAAGGGCGTGCCTTGCTTCCAGTGGATCTGCTGCAGCCTCGATGCCTTTGAAGGGGCGCTTCCCCATCCGTCAGACCCTGCAGTACCTGAGCAAGGGCAACATGGTGTTTAAGAGCTCAGTCAAGGTCATGACCGTGAATTATAACCCTCATGGGGAGCTGAGCGAGTGAGCCAGGAAATTTTTGTTTTTCAACATTCCTCAGATTCAGTACAAAACCCCCGGGTGCAGATCATGATGTTCAAGCACATGACGCCATCACTGTTTCTGTGGTTTTATTTAGATTCTGGAGGACAAGAGCAACAAAGAGATTGTGCAGCACATTAGAAAGATCCTGGGGAAGAATGAGGAAGTCCTAAAAATGGAGGAACTAGAGAAAAATAAGCTTTATCACCCAGCTAAATTTTGGACCCAAAAAATATTGCTTGTGGGAATGTATATGTGAAGTGGAAGGACAGGTCCACTGTCCAGCCATTGTGCCTTTACACGAAGAGATGACTGGCAAGTACAAAACTTCTCTGAAAGCCAGTAGTGCAGCTGAGGGTGTACAGTGGAGGCTCCTGATACCTGGGACACCCAAACTTGTGCTGAAAGACAGAAGCCTTAAAGACCAAGTGATGGAGGGGTGGCTAGGTGGCGCAGTGAGTAGAGCCTCGGCCCTGGAGTCAGAAGGACCTGAGTTAGGATCTGGCCTCAGACACTTAGCATACGCAAACAAAAACCTAGCCGTGTGAGCTTGGGCAAGTTACTTAACCCTAATTGCCCTCCAAAAAGCAAAAAAAAAAAGACCAAGTGATGGAGAGTCAGGTACTCATGTGGTCTCAGCAAATGGTAAGCTCCCAGGCCCCTCCAGAGCCAGGGAAGCCCAAGCTACCTCCTATGCTGAAGGCCCAGTTTTAGATACTAGCACAAGGTGAGAGAAGCAAGAAGACAAAGGAAAACGGGGGGATTTGAGTGAAAAGATATAGTTTGTTAATAAAACACTTCATATTGACTCAAAAAAAAAACAAACAAACAAACAAAAAATCTTTGTTCTCCTGCCAGTGAATCTTGTAGTCCTTGTACTGCTGGTCCTCAATGGCGGTCATGTACAATGTTGCCTGATCAGGGTAGATTAGTCCATCCAGGCCAGCCACCTGTCTTGGCAGTGTAGGAGAGTGCTGAGCATGGATTCAGAGAAGAGTAACTTATCCACTTGCTGATGATCACATCCACCTACCTTGTCCACAAGCAGCTCCAAGTCCTCCACCTTCCCTTTGATGATGGTGATCACATGATTAAGTTTGTTGGCCTTAACAATCTTGGCATCTTGACAGTGTAGTCAGAGATGCTGGAGCAATTGATCCCTATGACCTCCTGGGTCCCTACCTTGGCTGCAAATTGGCAGAGGAGGCCAGTGCCTGAGCCAATGTCTGACACCACCTTGTCCTTTAACAAGTGCTGGTTATAGAACATAGAATTGTGGTAAGTCAGTGTCAGCAGCTCATCTTTGAGCATCTCCTCATGAATGTCAAAGTGGGTGTAGGAATCCAAGTAATAAGTCTTGGACTGCATGTCCTCAACATGATATAGTCCGCTGTCTCAACTGCCACTGCCATCTCACCCCCCACCAACTCGAAACACATTAAGTTTTTTATTTGACAATGATTACATGATATGAAAAACTTTCTCTTTCCTTACTCCCTACCTCCAGATTTCCCTTCTTTCCTTTCTTCTTTTGTAACAGGAGGGTAGAGATAGGATGGAGAAAAGATAGATGCTTGGTATTTTTTTAAAGTCATTTAAGGTTCTGTTTTCCATTGTTATGTGTCAAAAGTTGATCAATGAATATAAACTAAAGTAAGTTTGCATAGTTGACAAAGGCGTATTATGTATAGAAAGAGAATTTATTCAACAGTTGTTCGTCGATTTTGATGCATCTAACTATAATAATTAAATAACATTATTTTTAAAAGTCATCTACTGAATTGTCTTGCTTTCTAAAAAGTTGGTTTCTTTTTTTCCCTGGTTGCCAAGTCTTAGTTTTTGTAAAATATCTTAGTCTTACCCAGTTACGTGTAAAAAACAATTTTTAACATTTGTTTTTAAATATTTGAGTTCCAAATTCTCCCCCTTACTGCTTCTCCACCTCTCCCCTCACCCTTTACTGGGAGCACACACTGAGAAGGCAAACAATTGGAAATATATTGTACCTGAGAAGTCACGCAAAATATGCCCATAATAGTCATGGTTTGAAAGAAAAAAAAGACCAAAGGGGGTTGGGGGACCTCCAGAAAAATATAGTACAAAAAAGTATGCTTCAATCTGTATTCAGACACCATCAGTTCTTTCTCTGGGGATGGATAGCATTTTTTCAGCATAAGTCCTTCAGAGTGTTCTTGGATCATTGTATCACTGAGAATAGCAAAGTCATTCACAGCTAGCTGATCATCTTACAATATTACTATTATTATTGCTATTATTTTGTACACAATATATTTCACTTTGCATCAGCCCATGTAAATCGTTCAAGGTTTTTCTGAGAGCATCCAGATCATCATTTCTTATGGCACAAAAGTATTCCATCATAATCGCACGCCAGAATTTCTTCAGAAATTTCCCAATTGATATACATCCCCTCAATTTCCAATTCTTTTTCCCCAGAAAAGAGATAATATAAATATTTTTGTGCATATTAGCCCTTTTTCCTTTTTTTTAAATCTCTTTTGGGGGATACAAACTTAGTAGTGGTTGATTGGCTGTTGCCCTTCATTCTCTCCAAGAGGAACAAAATGACATCAGGATTCGAGTCAAGTTTTAGTGTTTCCAACTGTGGCTGATCAGACCAATATGAATTCAGAATGCTCTACCACAGGTAGGGCACAAATAGTCTATGTGAACATTCATGGTGGATTTTCTAAATTTGTGCATACTACAATTCCTTTGAATTGTTTCCATTCTGCTTTGCTCATAGAGCACAGCACCTTCTCTGATGTGGTCATGCTGTTATGAGTGGCTTTGTGACAGTTTCTCCTATGTCAAACAATCAGTTCCAAAATTATTTTTTTCTATCTGTCAAATATTTATTGGTTAAGTGGGGAAGGTTTTCAGGGTCCAGTTTATTCCTTTTTGGCAGCAGGCTTCCTCATGGCGGCTAGGACATTGCTGAGCTCCTCTCTCTTCCTCTTGGACCAGATATGAGTTCACATCCTTTTTTTTGATGAACTTAAGGGCCCACTTATCCTTGGAGACCTTTAACAATTCCGTGGCTTACCTCGCATGAGGGGCAAATACACAAACCTCACAGATCATATCTCTCACAAACTTTGTGTGTTTGCTCAAGCACCCACAGCAGCAGCAGTGGCTCCAATTTTAAACATTTTTGATAACTTTTTGGCCCTTGTTGAGTCTCACGGCAATGGGGTACTGAATGTCCATGGCTATAGTGCTATGGTAGACCCTGTGAGTTCTACATAAAACAGTATTTCCCTCAAGTGTACATTTGCATTAAATAATGTGACCAGCCCATTTGAGGTATTGGTAAACCAAGGGGTATGCGTGGTTTTATAGTCTTTTGGGAATAATTTCAAGGTCTTCTACAGAATGAGAATGGTCTACAGAAGTCAATCAGTTCACAACTCTTCTAATAGTGATTAATGTCTCATTTTTCCCACGCCCACTACAGTATTTGTCATTTTCCTTTTTCTGTCCTATTAGCCAGTAAAATAGGAATGAGACAGTACCTCAGAACTGGTTTAATTTGCATTTCTACTATCAATAACAAGTTAGAGTATTTTTTTAATCTTATGAAAATAGAGATCTTTGATTAATTTATCTGAAAACTGTTCATATGTTTTGATCATTTATCAATTAGGGAATGGTTCTTATTTTTTAAAATGCATTTGACTCAGTTCTCTATATATTTGAGAAATGAAGTCTTTATCAGAGAAACTTGCTTCATCTTTTTTTTTCAGTTACTATTGCTAACTGTATTTCCTTCCATCCTTTAATCCTACTGTTTATTCTAATCTCTATCTCCTTTCATCCTGTCCCTTCTAAAAAGTGTTTTGTTTCTGACTACCCACTCCCCAAGCTGTCCTCTCTTCTCTGACACCCCCATGTGTCTTGTTCCCTTCCTCTCCTACTTTCCTCTAAGGTAAAACAGATTTCAATACTCAGTTGAGTGTGTATATTATTTCCTCTCTGAGCCACTTCTGATGAGAGTAAGGTTCACTTACTCTCCTTCACCTCCTGCCACTTCCCCTCCATTATAAAAGTTTTTCCTTGCCTTTTTTATGTGAGGTAATTTACCCCATTCTATTTATTCCTTCCCTTTTTTTCCCAGTACATTCCTCACTCACCTCTTAATTTTATTTTTTAGATATCATATTCATATTAATATTCAACTTTCATATTTGACTCACCCTGTTGCTCTCCCAACTGCCCTAAGAATGCCTTATATATTCTTAATTGCCCTAAGACTGGTAAAGTTCTTATGAGTTACAAGTATCATCTTCCCATGTAGGAATGTAAATAGTTTAATTTCATTAAGTCACTTATGATTTCCCTTTCTTATCTACTTTTTATGCTTCTCTTGAGTCTTCTATTTGAGAGACAGATTTTCTATTCAGCTCTTGTCTTATGGCCAAGAATGTTTTAAAGTCCTCTGTTTCACTGAATCTTCATTTTTTACTCTACCCCTGAACTATTTTACACAGTTTTGCTGGGAAAGTGATTTTTTTTTTGGTTGTAATCTTAGCTCCTTTGCCTTCTGGAATATCATATTTCAAGCCCTCTGATGCTTTAAAGTAAAATCAGCTAAATATTAAATTATTCTGACTATAGGTCCATCCTTCATCCTTGAAATATTTGTTTCTGGGGCTGCTTGCAATATTTTCCCCTTGACCTGGTAATTTTGAAATTTGGCTATAAAATTTCTGTAAGTTTTCATTTTGGAATCACTTTCAGGAGGTAATTGATGGATTCTTCCAATTTATATTTTACTCTCTGATTCTAGAATATCAGGCAGTATGGCTTGATAATTTCCTGAAAGAAGATGTCTAGGGTCATTTTTTTGATCATGGCTTTCAGGAAGTCCAATAATTTTCAAATTCTCTCCCTTGGATCTATTTTCTAGGTCAGTTGTGTTTTGTTTGATTTTTTCCAATGAGATATTTCACATTGTCTTCTCTTTTTTTTATTCCTTTGGTTTTGTTTTATTGTTCCTTGGTTTCTCATAAAGTTATTAGCTTTCATTTACTCAATTCTATTTTTAAGGAATTATTTTCTTCTGTGAGGTTTTGTATCTCATTTTCCATTTGGCCAATTCAAATTTTAAGGAGTTTTTTTTGTTGTTGTTGTTGTTGAGAAAATTTTGTGCCTCCCCCCTCCCCCTGTTTTTTCAATTGTACTTTTTAAAGCATTTTTCTCCTCATTGGCTATTTGTACCTCTTTATCATTTGGTCTGGTCTATTTTTTTAAGGTGAAAATTTCTTCAGTAATTTTTGTAATTTAGGAAATTGAGGGGATGTATATCAATTGGGAAATTTCTGAAGAAATTTTGGCGTGCGATTATGATGGAATACTTTTGTGCCATAAGAAATGATGATCTGGATGCTCTCAGAAAAACCTTGAATGATTTACATGGGCTGATGCAAAGTGAAATATACTGTGTACAAAATAATAGCAATAATAATAGTAATATTGTAAGATGATCAGCTAGCTGTGAATGACTTTGCTATTCTCAGTGATACAATGATCCAAGAACACTCTGAAGGACTTATGCTGAAAAAATGCTATCCATCCCCAGAGAAAGAACTGATGGTGTCTGAATACAGATTGAAGTATACTTTTTTGTACCATATTTTTCTGGAGGTCCCCCAACCCCCTTTGGTCTTTTTTTTCTTTCAAACCATGACTATTATGGGCATATTTTGCGTGACTTCTCATGTACAATATATTTCCAATTGTTTGCCTTCTCAGTGTGGGCTCCCAGTAAAGGGTGAGGGGAGAGGTGGAGAAGCAGTAAGGGGGAGAATTTGGAACTCAAATATTTAAAAACAAATGTTAAAAATTGTTTTTTACATGTAACTGGGTAAGACTAAGATATTTTACAAAAACTAAGACTTGGCAACCAGGGAAAAAAAGAAACCAACTTTTTAGGAAGCAAGACAATTCAGAAGATGACTTTTAAAAATAATGTTATTTAATTATTATAGTTAGATGCATCAAAATTGATGAACAACTGTTTGAGCTGTGGAGCAACTAGCATATAACAGAATCCAGTAGGAATATTTTTCATGATACCTAAACTTAATTTTCATTAACCACACTGGGCACAGGATTTTGTAGTGCAACTGACTCATTTTACAGTTATAAAATGGAGGCCAGAAAGAGTTAAATGTTTTCCCAAGGTAACACAAAGCCAACTTAAAATCAAGTGGATTTGGGTGCTCAAATCCAGTGTTTTTATCATTATGCTGTACAAAATTCCAAATAATTAGGTACTTCAAAAATACAATGCTCCCGATGATGCATAAAAGTTGATTTCTCTTCAAAATTTTAAGATATATACTCAGGGATTAAATGGTTAAGGTTAAGGTAAATAGAAAAGCGTTACCAAGCTAAAGAAATCCTCCTTATTCTTCTTTTAATACTTGAAATCCAGGACTCTTTAGCACCACATTATCCATGTTTTATGTACTACAGTTTATGCATACATGCCCAATTTTTGTAGATGGAAAATGATAATATAAAAGAAACAAGAAGTCAAGAGTTAGATTAAACTAACATCACTATCCATATGTAATATAAGGTGCTTTTGATCCAATAGCTCAAAAGTATTGGGGAGATATATCCTTGATCAAAAACACAACAAGAGATGTAAAAAGCAATGTTTTATTCTCTTGACAGGGAAATCTTTAATAATATGGAGAATACATATGGATATTCAGATAGCAGGAAAGCAACCTAATTAATTCAAAGAGAGACTTTGATATAACTCAGTAGTAAAAGGAATTTTTTTAAAAATATTTTTTCTTATACTGAGTAAACTTAAAAGAGATTGCATAGAGAACATATGTAATCATGTTTTGCCTGTATAACTTCTTTTTATTCAGGTACTGAGCCATTTTGAAAAAAAAATCATAGGAAAGTTTTTAATTCGATATTATTGATCCACCTCTCCACTGCTATTCACACAGATAAGATTATTCATATGTTGTTTTTTTTTCATTCTACTTTATTTCCCTTCATATATATATATATATATATATATATATATATATATATATATATATATATATTCTCAATTGTATTTGCAGGGATATGTCTTTGGGTCATATTTTCCCAACAGTTTTTTATCTTGAAAAGGACAAGACTGGTATATTCTGCATGTTAATATCTCTTGCTACAACAAGATCGGTGCTGAAAATAAAATCATCATGAATATTTTTAATTTGTTGGTTAACTGAATTTTCTTATAGACAAGCTCGTTGTAATATTTCAGTCCCATAAAGTGAAGGGTATTTGTACTTCACTGTATCTTTTTCCTTCCATGAGTTGTATTTCTTGATTTTTGTTCATTTCTTCACCTAGAATATAATTCACTGCATTTAATATTTATTTCAATTTTTTCTTTGCAAAAAACCAATATTTTCAGTTTTGTTTTTCAGTCTTCTGCTAATCCTTCCTACTTTGTCCCCTTTATTCCCAACTTCATGTCAACTTCACACTCAATATTTTAAGGGAATAGTGGTGATTATTTTTATCTCTGTGCACTACTTTCATTTTTCACAATATTTGAAAGACATCTTCTCTTTTGGATTTAGCAGTTAAGCATTTGGCATTGGCAACCACTTGAGAAAGAAAAATTTTCTGACTTTCAAGTCAAGCAATCATAGTGCATATCCAGTGGGAATTATTTGTTCTCTTTTTAGTAAGAGTCTATTTGGAAAAAAAGAAGAGTCTATTTGGGCATTATATAAATATTTTAAAATAAGTTATCTCAGTGCAAAAGTCATTAAAATAATGAAATTTGAATGGTCAATATACAATATCAATAAAAATAAAAATAATGGTTCATTTAATCTTAAAGAAAAATTATGAAAAAGAACAGGAGAAGACTTTTTAGTGTCATACATGGAAAGCATCAGAAATAAATAGGAACTTGAGACATGCATCATGGTGACATTTGAGGTATGTATTTTGCATCATGGTGACACCTGAGGTATGTCTTTCCTATTTTTTACCTTTTTTTTAAACCTCTTTTAAAAAATTAATCATAACTGTAATTCTTTTGCACACATATTAATTCAGTAATATTTATTAAAAACCTAAAGTCTGCCAGGCATTTTTAGACTGAGATGTTGGAATTTGTAAAGGAAAGTAGTAGGGAAAACTGTCTTATATCATTGTGATAGCAAAGAAATAATATTATTTTAAAAATATTTCCTCACAAAAAGAAATATATGTAATATGTAGAAACATATTAGAAAACGGGAGACAAATCAAAATATTTATATATATATGTATATATTTTTTTTTATTTTGCTTTTTGGAAGGCAATTGGGTTTAAGTAACTTGCCCAAGGTCACACGGCTAGGTTTTTGTCTGTGTGTGTGTTAAGTGTCTGAGGCCGGATCCGAACTCAGGTCCTTCTGACTCCAGGGCCGACGCTCTACTCGCTGCGCCACCTAGCCGCCCCTATATTATTTTTTTTTTGTTCATTGATACTTTAACCATGGAAAATTTTTCCATTAGTTCATTCATTTAACAAACATTTTTGAGCACCAAATATGTTCAAAGCTCTGTGTTAAATACTTGGAATACAGAGTCAAAAAGAAAACAGAACCCATTCTCAAGTACCTTCCCTTTTATTGAAAAAACAAAACAAAACAAAACAAACTTGCACTGTCCTTTTGCCAATCCACATTCTGTAACTGATGGCCCTAAACCTGAGGCAGAAAATAAAAATGTTGTTAACACCTATTTAAACAGACAGAATGTATCAGAGATAGGTTTTCCTGATTCCAAGGTAGGTCTGCCATTCATTATATCTGCTATGCTATCTCTCACTTACATTGATCAATGCTTATACAGCTAATAATTAAAATAATAACATTTTAATAGTTTACTGGAAAGATACCTTAAAAGGGCTATGGAAATGAACTATATTTTAAAATTCATTTGGATAGTTTATATATATATATATATATATATATATATATATATATGTATATTGCAAAAACAATGTTGTAAATAACCTAAGGACATGCTAGAATTATAACCTGAGCAGAGAATTGTCAGAAGCTGTCTCTTCCCTTATCCATCACCCCTAGAATTCTCTTATAAGGTGACTAACAGAGAGCTCAACAGAAATAAAAAGGCAAAAATGCTGTCTCTGACAGTATAGTATCGCAATTATCCAAAAGGCATCATTTCGAATAATGTACCTATCTGTCACAGAGATACAGGGATTGAGTACTTTATAGTTTACCTTCTTAGTCCTCCTTGAAGTCCTGTTAATGGATTTCAAGAATGTTTTGCTGATTAATGAAATGGTATTAACCTGGAGTAGGTCTCCAGTGTTGTGCTTCAAGTATCTGTTCTTGGTCTTACCTTGCTTAACATTTGATTAATGAATTTGTTCAAGATGTAGCAAACATATCATCAAATTTGCAGATAAAATAATTCTATGTCTGATGGAGAACACAACTTGTATGCCAGAACTGATATTACAAATGAGAGATAAAAATGCTAAGCTAAAATCCACAAAATTTAACTTCATAAAGTCTTGCATTCAGCCTCAAATAATCAAATGTATAAGTGCAGGCTTAAAGGAGACAACCTTGAGGTATTCCATTAAAACCTTAGAGATTTTTATTTACTACAACCTCTATATGAGCAAATAATGTTTACCAGATAATTAAAAAAAAGTATTATAATCTCAGGTTAAATAAACGATGAGTCCCCCTATATTCTGCTTCGGACAATCACCTATTAAGCATTATGTTGGGTTTGGAGTACAATAATATATCACTGAATAAGAGATGAACGTTATCTCAAACATCACTAAGCGCAATCACCTTACGGTACACCTGAGGGAACACAGGTACAGAATGTTTAAGTGACTTGTTTGTAGTCAAAGAGGTAGTAATTTATAGAGTCAGGTTTTGAATCTAAGCCCTTGAACTCCATTTTTTAACTGCACCACACTGCCTCTTAACAAAGATAATTAATGATACCAATTCATATAGTGCTTTAAGGTTGTGAAGTACTATACAAATGTTATTTCATTTGGTCTTCACAACCCTGGGAGTTAGGTGCTATTATTGTCCCTCTTTTAAGGATAATGAACCTGGGGAAGAAAAAGTTTAGAGTAACACAGCCAAAAAGTATCTGAATCTGAATTTGAACTATTTGATTTGAACTATTTGTTCTATATACGCTGACAAATTAGAGTATGTCTATAGGAATACAATCTGGAAAGTGTGAGTCCTAGAAACGATACACTATGATTAATGGTTAACAAAATCTTATGTTTTTGTTTGTTTCAGGAAACAGAAGGTTAAAGGTGGACAAAAACAAGAAAGAAAACTTGATAGTTGTCTTCAAATTGAAAAATAAATAACGTTTGTTGTTACTGCAATAGTAGAATAAATAATGATGGGTAAAATTTACAAAAAGGCATATTTTGTGTAATAAATATAATACGAATACTAATTTTCAAATCTGACTATATGTCAGAAGAAAAAAATATAATGAAATACTTATTACTTGCCCACTATGTACAAACCTCTGTGTTGGGTGATGGTAATTCAAAGATGAAAAATTGTAATAGACTAGTCTCTGAAGGAGCTTACAGCCTAAAAAAAAAATATAGGGAGGGCCTTAATGATCTTTTAACATGATATAAAGGAGATTTTCAGTGACATCCATCATCCTTTGCAATTCTAAGAATCTACAATTCTGTGAAGCCCTCCCCTTAAAAATTAAATGGGAGGAAGACCCAAATGTACCAAAATATTTATAGCACCTCTTTTCATGGTTGCAAAGAATTGGAAAATGAAGGGGTGCCCATCAACTGGGGAATGGCTAAACAAGTTGTGGTATATGAATGTAATAGAATATTATTATGCTATAAGAAACAAGGGGGAGACAGATTTCATATTTACCTGGAGAGGCTTATACAGACTGATGCTGAGCGAGAAGAGTAGAAACAAAAAAAAATTGTATACAATCACAGACACTTCATATATGTGATGGCCAACTATGACAGACTGGACTCCTCTCAGCAATGCAGTGATATAAGTCAATCCCGAAAATCTCATGAAAGAGAGAAATGCGACATCCAGAGATATAACTAGAAAGAACTGAGCTTGAATCCCGATGGAAGCAAACTAATTGATCTTTTTCTTTTTGTTGTTTGGTTTTATTTCTTCTTAACCATCTTTCATCCCACCTAGTACAATACGCCTTTGTAATTGGACTAATTGGTCTAATATGAATGTATTTGCAGATACTATCCTGGACTATATGCTGTTGCGGGGGGTGGGGAGGGAAGTAAAGGAAATTTGGAAACAAAGGAACTAAGGAATTGAATCTTGTTAACTGAAACTAAACTAATTAATTTTTTTAAAAAATGGAGGACAAAACAAAACTCAGCCTAGAGATGAATGCCAGTTGCTCATAACCTATCAGTTCACTAAATTTTCATTAACCTTTTACCTGAATAATCTGAATGTTATTATAATGAAAAGGTACAAAAATGTTCTTTTAATTTCCATTTTATAAGTTTTAATTAATTTTATTTGTCTTTTAATCCTTATTTCTTTTATTTTTGTAGTCTGATTTCAAATATTATCATAGTTCATCAGGGATGAAAAAACAATTATGCAATATTAAGATCTTAAACAGTAAAATAAAACCAGGGAATATTCATCTGAATTTATTGAAGCACTTACAATGGACTCAGTCTTTTGGTGTTATACTAACTTAGAATGAAATTAATGGGTTTGGATCTTGATTGGCTTAAGTAATTCCACAGTGTTCCTTCATCTAATTAATACAAATTCATTCATGAAATTTATTTTAGCTATTTTTAATCAATGATGATTACAGGAAGGATTTTAATAATAAAATGTCATTTAGTGGATATATTGGCTGCTGGTAATTACTAATGTTAACTGTAGCTTCTAAGAGCTGAAATCTTTTTCATCTTGAACATCTTTAAAATTAGTGTATCAGGTAGATCTTTAAATAGAACACATGGTATTATTTGTAGAAAAAAATAGAGCTAATTCACCAAATTTGTCATTTGAGTGCTTTGGTACTGCACATACATTGGTGCCAGGTTCTATTTTTCTCCTTGTATCTATTAAAAATATTCTCCTAACAATCTGAACAGGTCAGAAACTTGACTTCATCTATACTACAGCTGTGGTATCTAATACCTGTCTTCTGCACCCACTTTCTAAACATACCCTACAAAATAAGAAGGGCAAATGTCAGTTACATTTGTTTAAAATATCCAATTAATTTACTGTTAAGAATGCTCTCTGATACATTTACACTCACACACACACACAAACACACACTCACACATACTCTCATGCTGTAGTGGCAAGCATCCCAGCATCCCCAGGGTAGCTGCTAACACAGGTACGTAGATCTGCTTTGCTAAAGGAAAGCAACTCAATATAGGTTAACAAGCTTACTTTAATCAATCAAACATATATCATTTACCTAGTTCAGGGGAAAATATGTCAGCACCCCTTAATTCAGAGTATACAGACAAATATTACAAGAAAGAGAAACAGATCAAGCAGACAGGCCTCCAAACTGTCTGACCATTACATACATCCATACCTAATCACAGTTGCCAGAGAGGGAAGCATCAACATCTGGGTTTTCAAAGCCAGGGGACTCTCAACAGCTGCCCAGAGTCTCATCTGGTCAAATCACAGAATACTTCTCAAAGTGAGCCCCAAAACAAAGTCTCACATCAGGACTGATATAGCTTTCTCCTGGCTCAGAGAATCCCTCTTGACTCCACTGCTCGATCTCAAATGATCTGAAAAACAAGCCTCCCACCACAGGCTTCAGGTGCATTTAAGCCTAGGGGCAGGGAAGATCTTAAAAATTTACATTCCTATAGCACATGCATGCAATATATTATTAAGAAAACTTCTCTAAGTATTAATGAAACATCCAGTGTGAACCTGAGCTTTAAAAATATTATAGAAGAGATAATGTTATTACAATCTTCTTAGTTGAAAGTGACTTTTATATCTTAGATAACATTATTAATTTATATATTCACACTGCTGCATTTATTTTTCATCTAAACTATTCTAGTCTTCTAACTAAATAGACACATCACTCCATCCTCTGAATACTTTAAGCACTATTTATAGGACAAGCATCATACATTATATTATTTTGAGTGTGTCTTGTGTTTATTCCAGTAGTTTCTCAAAGAACAAGGGTTATTTCCTATGCATCTTTGTATCCTCAAGCAGACCTAAAACACCGGTTTATACATACTGATTACACAGTAAATAAAGCAATAGGAAGAAAGAAAAAAGAAGGAAGGAAAGAAAAAAAAGGAGGGAGGGAGGGAAAAAGAGAAATACAAAGGAGGATATGAATGACCTCTCAGCTACTTTATTTTTAGTAATGAGTTGAGTGCTTCATTAGGTAGTGGCAAAGGAGATCATCTGTGAAGAAATGGCTCTTCTAGATAGCTACCATTGAAGATTATCTATAGAGCAATTTCATAATCAAATGGCTAACACATTTAAGGGTCATGCATAGAATAGTCTTTGTCATTTGAAAACTAATGAATGTCTCCCATACATATATTAATCAAAGAAGCAAAGTTGTGGGGTGGGGAGAGAGGATGAATGTAGGAGGACTATGAGTTATCAGGAGAATTTTTCAATAGTCCCTTGTCTAAGTGATATTTAATTATGTCTATTAAATATGTTGCTGGCATGATGACCAGAGATGGAATTTTGTCATCTTATTGAAACAGTGAAAAACCAATGCCAGGCTATTTGGATGTGGTCATTATATTCGATTCTCCTGATGAGTGGAATATTTTGCAAGGTAATTTTTCCCAGGTTAAAAAGAGACAGGACACCTGTCTTGAATTAATAGATACTGAGGAATTAAGTAGGTCATATTAGTTCAAATGCAATGTTATAGCAAAATATAAATAAACTTCACTGTAGTTAGGGCTTATTTGACAAAGGGAAATTATCAATAAAAATAATCTACTTACCATGACACAATTAGGAAAAATACAGTACAGAGCCCAGAAATACTGCATATGAATGTCTACAAACAGACTGCCAGATTTTACATCCCCTTGAAATTAGAAAAGACAAATGTACTTTTGTGGAGAAAAAAATAAAGCCATTTCCCTGTCAGTCCATATTCTATCAGTACTTTCGTCAACATTTTCTTATTACTTGAACCTTATCTATTGAAGCCTAAAGGAGATCTCTTTTGTCAAAGTTGCTTCAGTGACATGCAATGGAGTAATTCTAACCAGAATCAGAGGAAATGGAGAGAGAGGGAATAAAGTTGCATTCAAATTGCTATCTTCCCTGCTTAACATATGTCACATCCCCTCACCCCCATCTAAATGTTTCAAACATCACAATGAGCAAGAGGTTGATCAAATAAAGCCTTGAATGTATCTCTAAGTATCTCAAATGGATCATAGGAACCTTCTTCCCTAAAATGGTAGTTTAGAGATCAAGCGGATATTGGCAAAAGTTATTGACAAAGATAGATTGCAACGATTTCTTGCCAATAATAATTTGTTACTACTTTTTAGGGTGACATTTTGCATAATGTAAAAGACTCTGGCTTTGTAGCTAAATGATGTCTCTTTGAATCATGCATATACCTTAAAGCTATCACTTACCTTGGGTAAGTTACTTTTCCCTTTATTAGCCAGTTTCTTCATGAAAGAAATGAGCTAGATGAATTCAAAATCACATTAACTTCTTGATCTATTATTTTATAATTTCTAGAGTCAACTAGGTGGCATAATGAATAAAATGATGTGCCTCAAAAGTCAGGAAGACCTGAGTTCAAATCCAAGTGCAGACACCAACTATACAACTTTGGACAAGTTAATTAACCTCTTTCTGCCTTAGTTTCCTCAATATTAAAATGAGGATAATAATAACACCTGCTTTCCAAAACTGCTGTGAGGATCACATTAGACAATATTTGTAAGTTCTTAGTACAGTGCCAGGAATATAGTAGGTGCTTAATAAATATTTGTTTCCTTCTTTGCTTTCTCATACCTACAATGATTGCCAAATACATTCCAACTAATTATTTAAAGAATTGTCCACCAATTGTTTCAAGAAAATACTAATAGAAGAAATGTGTTTCAGAAAGAATTTAAAACTAATGTAGTAAAGTGTTTCTACAGCAATTTTCTGTTGAAATTTACACAGCAAATAATTTGTGCACTGTATGACAGGGTCACCCTTAGTCAAGAGGTAAAGTGGGTGACATTTGTTTTTGAAGTTTCATTTTCTCCATTCCCTGTTCCCCATTCATTCCCTTACCCTATACCTTAATTTAAAGAAGTAATTATTATTGAAAATAAATAAATATATAATATATGCATACCTATACGTATAATATAATATTCAAATACATGTATACATTCTTAAGTATTGTTTTTCAGGGCCAGCTAGGTAGTTCATTGAATAGAGCATGGGACTTGGGGTCAGGAAGACCTGAGTTCAAATTCACCCTTATCTATTTGCTAGTGGTATGACCCTTGGCAAGTCACTTAACTGTACCTCAGGTCCCTTATTTATAAAACGAATTAATGTCCTTGCCAAGAAAAGCCAAAATGGGGTCAGGAAGAGCTGACACAACTGAAACAACAAAACTTGTTTTTCTACTATTCCAAGAAGGTTTTCTAAAAAAATGTATGTAGTCACTTCCTCTGGTTTCAAATGTGAAACTTACTGGTGGTGGAAAAGAGAGAATCAGTGCAGAGAAAAAAAAAAGTAGAAAAATGTTAGGAATTGGGAAAGGGTGACAATAGAATAAAGAATTTATAATTTCTTACTGATTAGGTCATTTTGCCTTCTTTAGGAACTCATCATATGCCATTTCCCAAGCATGTAATTCTTGTAATCCAGGACTGAATCTCCTTAACCCGATCTTTCAGAGGGTTCCTTAAGTGCAAAGTTTTATTTATCACTCTGAAAGGTTGGGGTGTATGAGATAACTCTTGATCCTTCCCATTACCCCAAGCATGCACTAAACATTTCATAAATTATCATCCTAGAATAAGGCAAAAGCTAATGAACATCACAATTTCTTTAGAAATATCCATGTCTTTTTTTTTTCAAAAGATCCATAATTATATCTCCCAGATTTCTTATCCATGCTTTAGGAATTTAGGGGTAATTACATTCTCTTTGCTAATGCAACTTCCATGAAAATTTGTATAACCTATGATCAGAATATCTTTATATTATTCTATTTCTATCCAGAGAGGATTATGTGAAAGGGTGGTAGAAGTAATAAAGTAAAATATAGCCATGCTACTTCAAACTTAAAGAGAAATTATGGAATATACATACTATATGAAAATGTTTCCATTGAATCAAGCAGTATTTAAATGTTTCAGAAATGCCAAGTTTATTCCAGGTTCCAAAACATTTTCCCAAAAGATATGATCCTAAATAATTTCTGTAAAGTATTTGTATTTGTTTCAACATATATTTCTATTCAATATTTTTGCCTTTGATGGTTAATAGAATGTTTTGTCTCTATAGTCCCTAATCATCAGACAAAGCAAAATTTATATCTTCTATCTTATTGAAGTTAAGCTTAACTCAATTTGCTAAAGTTTACCTTCACCTGCTTTGGCTAATATATAAAAGAGACAAGAACTATAATAATATTTTGGAAACAGAATGTTCCAGTGGAAATATATATCTGTACCTCTATGCCTCAACATGAAGCTGAAGAACAGAATATGTCTTTCTAGTGTCACTAAGAATTCTTAGAATAGTCATGGGTGAGACCATGACTTCCTCCAAGGAATACATTCTGTGATTTTCATTAAGAAATCAAATTTAAGGTTCAAATGCTTACAAAAGAAAACAACGTTTATATAGAATAAAATTGATTGATAACAATTATAGCCTAGTTATGATAATACCTTTATTTTAGATTCTTCCAATCCAAAATGAAAGGTATAATTCCCTTGAGCCACAGAAAAGATTTTCTTCTGAACATTCTAACAAAGAATGACTTAAGCCATATCTACTGTTAGTTTATCAGAATGTAAGTCTTAAACAATAGCAGCTATTATAGGACTATAGGATTACTGCCAGCCTCCAAACAATCATCATCATCATCATCATCATCATCAATCACCAACAACAACAACATTATCATTGAGTCAAGTAAGCAAGCATTTATTAAACATTTGCCTTCTAGCAGGCATTGTGCTAAGTGCTAGGAAAACAAATAAAAGCCCCAAAATAGTCTTTACCTTCAAAGAGTTTATATCATATTTAGGAAAAACAACACAAAAAATGAAGCTGAAGGTAGAGGTAGTGGAGACAATTGAAAAAATCCAGAGTCAGGAATTAATGGCATAGTGAATAAAGCTCTGTGTTTAAATTCAAGAAGACTCAAATTTAAAGCTGGCTTCAGAAACTTAAATCGCTGGGTGGTCCTGGGAAAGTCACTTATCTTCTATTTGTCTCAGTTTTTACAAAATGCATAATGTAATCATGTGTTATGTATCACTTTGCCTGGTTGGAGTCTACAAGATACCCCTGGATCCTTCCCATTTACCCCAAAGTATGCACTAAACATTCCGTTTCATAATTTCCCTGTGGATAAAAATAGTACTCACCTCCCAGGGTTGCTGTAAACATTAAATGAGATAATATAGTGTAAAGTGTTTTGTATAGTGCTTGACATATAGTAAGCACTATATCAACATTAGTAGTTTACTATTATCATCGTCATCTTTATTGAATACATGCCTGACTTGGGCAATTTCCTTAAAATGGAGGTTTGGGGGGTAACAGAGAAATGGCCTTAGGGGGAGAGTGAACTTCTAGGGTTATTAGGCTAATGTAAAATGTTAGAGAAAATTTGGAGGGTTATGAGCAGAGCCTTATTTTGGCCTTTTCAGAAGACATGAGGAAGTACAAAAGCATCCTGGAGGAGACTCTAAATATGTGTGCTCCCTCTTTCCAGCACATAGTGGCTACCTAATTGTGTGTCAATGGACAAGTCATAAAATCTGTCTCCTTTTCTTCATTTGCAAAATGGGACTGATAATGCTATTTCACGGAGTTGTTTAGAGGATCATATGAAATACTATACATAAGGCACTTTGCAATACTATAAGCACTATGTGAATCTTAGTTATATTTTAAGATTATACAGCTAAAGCTACAGTAACTTCTCTAAAAATGAGTAAATAATAGTATAAATTGAATATGGATGTCTTTCTTTTCCTTTCCAAAAGTCTAATCACCTATTATCTGGCAAATTAATATGAGAGATAGAGTTGCAAATTGGAGAATACTGTGTAACTCGGGTAAAATTGAGAGTTTCTTGAAGCAACAGAAGTATTCTCATAAGACTGATCAATGCCCTGAGAAGGCCTTATTTTCAGTTTTATATACAGAAACACAAAGTAGTAGCCAATATCCTACTAAATGGATTTGCACCAAATATTTAGGACTAAAAAAGATGTCAGAATTAAACTAGTCCAATTTTCCTCATTTTATAGAAGAGGAAACTGAGGTACAGGAAGGTTATATGGTTTGCTTAAGGTCATACAGATAGCCAGAGAGGGGGTTTGAAGAAGACTTCTGATGCTAAACTCATGGTCTTTCTATTGCCTCTACTCTCACTCTGACACTCACCGCTGTTTTAATGTCTCAAAGACTAAAGTTATCAGAAATTCTTTGGAGAATAGATTTTAAAACAAGAAAAGCTACAAGAGAGCTTCCATGGCTTGAAAGTCTAGAAGGAATATTGAACCAAATATAGCAAAGCTCTTAAGAATGAAGTCCCAGTGACATGAATTCAAGCTATTTCAATGGTTAATGAAAGAGAGAATTTGTGAAAAGGAGAAGAGGAAAGAGGATAAGCATTTATATTGTACCTATTATGTGCCAGATATCATATGAAGTGATTTTTACGAATGTTATCTCACTTGCTCAAAAAAAAAACAAAACAATGTGGTTACACAAAGAAATCAATAAAGTGAAAAGAATATTAAAATAGCACAATGAAAAGATCATTGTGCATATTTTTATTATCTTAGCTAAAATAACATGTATACACATACGTGTATATACACACATACACACACACTCTCAAATTGGCTTTACATACCCTTACCTAAGATTTGCATTTGTACTTGGAATATATTTCTGCCTATACTTGGCCTCTTGAAATTACTGACTTTATTCAAGTTCCAGTTTAGAATAATGGACTTTAGAGTTGGAAGGGATCTTGGAGACCAATGAAGCCAATTTCTTCATTTTGCAGTAAAGGAAACTGAGTCACAGAGAGATTTAGTGACTTTTTGACCACTTAGCTGTTGGAATTTGAACCAAGGTGTTCTTGAATCCATCTAAGGTAGAGTTTCTTAACTTTTTTGTCTCATGAACCACTTTGGCTGCAAGACAAAGCCTATGAATCCCTTCTCAGAATCATGTTTTAAATGTCTAAAATAAAATACATAATTACAAAGGAAGCAGAAGTTATTGATAATAATGGTGTATGTTTTTCACCACCTAATTTCACAGACCCCCTGAAATCTTTCCACAGGCCCAGATTAAGAACTTCTGATTTAAGGACTGGTGGGGGAAAAAAAAACACAAAAAACTAAGGACTTTGTTTGACATTGTTGAGTATGCTTTGGGATAAAGGATACAAGACTGGACATCCCAAGATTCATTTTAGGTTCTGGCTTTACCACTTATAAGACATATGCCCTTGGGGAATCTCTCTGGGTCACAGCTTCCTTCATCTTTAAAATGAGAGCTGTGGCAAACTATGTTCATTATATACATATGCTACCTACTTGAGATAAATGTCTGTTGTCAGAATCAGATCAACTTGTATATGTGAAAGCATTTTGAAAACTGTATAACAAGTAATCTCCAATTTATCTAGAAGATAATCCTCCTTTGGCTGAAGGATGAATCTATTTTGCTCCAGGCCAGTTAGTGATTGATTTACCAAGACCATGTATTTCAAATTGGTATTATAATTCCACAAGGCAGAACAAATAGTACATGTAATACTGACTTTTAAGGCTCCTATTACTGCAAATATTTCCCCCCTCCTTTTATCTGAGATGCATCAGATGTCGATCTTTGCTTCTTTCCCTCCCATAACTGCCCTATGTTCAACACCTGATAGGTTATGACAGTTTTCTCTCCAAGATGCACCTAGAATTTGAAGCAGGTTATTTTCAAAACCTTGAAATTCACATGGGATGGTTATTCTATAAGGCTAGCCAAGTATCTGCAGAATTTTTTTTCTGAGTACTATTTTCATCATACTTTTGCTGACTACTTAAACTTTCAAATTTCTTCTCTCTCCATTGCAACTTGGTATCCTCCTGTGGTTTCTCATCCCCTCTCCCAGATGTTTTATCCTATTCTTTATGCTCTCTTGATTCTCTAAAGTATATTCAAGTTGTCAGCAATCTAATCTCTTCAGAACTAAATTGCTAAAATTTGGGGGGTCAAGAGTCTCTGTCAGAGCAGCAGTTATTTTGGCTCTAAATTCCTCATCACTCCACTTGAAATCAGCATTGAAAAGCTTTCTTTTCTGACCTTTCTTTTTACCCTTTTGTTTGTTGTGATTGATTTTCACATTTGTTGTTATTATCTACTGTTTCAGTTCTTTCCTAGATAGTGAAGAGAATTTTATTTTTTAATAGATAATGACTACTTTTCCTTAAGCATATACTAAATGCAACATGAGAGGAAGGAAAGGGAACAGTGATTTATTAAGTACCTATTATGTGCCACACAATGTGCTAAGAACTTTTACAGATGTTATTATCCACCTCACTTTACAATTGAGGAAATTGAAACAGGTAGAGTTTAGGTGACTTTCCCATGGTCACATGACACTTAAATATCTGAGACAAAATTTGAACAAAAAACTTCCTGATGAGGCCACCTAGCAGTCTCAGGAGTTGTGGAGATTCAAGGTCAAGTCCTACTTCTGAAATATACTGTCTCCTGATTCTGGAAAAATCATTTAACCTCTTTATGTCCCAGGCTACTTTCTAAGATTATATCAGGCTTCCATACATGAAAGCAATTATGTCTGTTTAAAAAATAAGCAAAACAATGTGCTAGCTTCTGGAGGAAAAAAAAGGAAGAAATTGAAATAACCTCTGCTTAAATAGTCAGAACATTTTACTTGCATGACCGTGTCTCAAAAGGTAATATGTAATGTATTGATTCTCTATTAAATAGGAGAGAGATAAAAGAAGGAGGAAAAGGTCACATGAACATGCAGACATATTTAAAACAATTCTCTTGTGATGGCATAAAAAATCAAAACAAGAATGGAAACTAAGGGCCTGCTCATCAATTGGACAGTGACTGAATGAACTGCGGCATATGAATGTGATGAAATGGTATTGTGTTGAATGAAGCATGGTAAGACTTATATGAACTGACTTAGAGAGAAGTACATGAACCAGAGCAACGATTTATGTTCTAACATCAATATTTCAAAAATGGACAGTTATGGAGACTATTATAAACTTATGAAGAATTAAATGAATGGAACTAGGAGAGGAATTTATACATTAACAACACTGTAAAAACAACTTTGATGGCTATAAGAACTAGGATCAAAACAATGAATAACCAAGATTCCAGAGGAAGTGATGAATATTGCTATCCATCCTTTAGAAAGAAAGGAAATGGATCCAGAAGCGGAATGAGACATAGGATTTATGAACGTAGCTAATAAAGGATTTTGTTTTGTTGGAGTAAGTTTATTTGTTGCAAATTTTTTTCCCAATTGGGAGGTGTTGGCATAAAAAATCATTCATATACATACATAGTATATATGGGTGTATATGTGCATGTGTATATATGTTAACACGTGTGTATGTAGATGTGTATATATGTGTCAATATAAAGATACAAATGTGTATGTGTGCATGCATGTATATATGTACCTGTGCTGTTTACTTCAAAGGACTTTGATGTTCACATGAAAATTTTGCAAAGCATTTTGAAAATTTTAAATTTCTGTGTAAACATCAGCTATAGTTATGATGTATAATATATTAAAATGGAAATTAAAAGTAGAGTGTTTTCACTGCTACAATAACAGAAATATAGTATCATAATGATTACTATTTACTAAATAGTTAGCTTGCCTAGGAAATATAGTGGAACCTTGAAATGCTATATAAACTTTAGCTATTATCATTATCATTTTCAATCAGTCCTATAATGTATTAGTAAATAAAAAATAAAATTTATTTACTACAACAGTTGCTATCCTTACAACAATACTAGTAGTACAATAGTACTACTATTAGTATTTTTATCTTCATTTTAGAGTTATGAAAACTAAACTCAGGCTCAAAGAAGTAATGTAATTGCCTAATACTTAACAAAACTCAGAAACATTGAGGCTAGGATTTAAAATACACAACTTCTGATGTGAAGTCCAAGACTCTTTACACTGTTCCATGTTTCCTTTCCATAAGAGCATTATAATGAAATATCTTTACAAAAGAAGAAGAAAATCCCTACAAACAATCATTTTTACCATGTAAACAAGGGAAAAATATGCATTGAATAGAATGGTATAATTTTGATAAGACTGAAAATGTTAATATATTCTTATGTTTTTGTTCTAAGGAATGTGTTCATCACATGATGTAAATGATGACATGGTCATTTTGAAAAAAAATCAACTATGTAGAAATCTACCACTATTAATTTTGATAGGTAATTCATTTGAAAATTAACTCTCAATATCTATGGAAAATTTTTAAAAATTGGGAAAATTTCACAATCAATATATGCATTTCTTTTTTTTTTTTGTTTTGTTTTGTTTTGATTCATTTCTTTTTATTTAGACCTAATTCATCAATGAAAATTCACTACAGGCAAAATACAGAGGCATTTAAAGTTGAGGCCTAGCTTTAGAATATGAATTACAGGTAAAGTTCCCCAACAGTGAACATGGAGTTCAACCTCAGGAACAATCAGTAAGACAAAATGCACTCACTTTCTCATTCAAAAGGAAGAAAATAAGCCCACACTGAATATTCCTTGAGGTAGTGCTTAACAGAAGACAAAGAGATGGTCACAATTTACTAATATTCCTGTTTTCTCAGGAACATCAAATGAAGGAAACTGAGCTTGGCAGGGGTATATTTCACAACTACAGGTATTTACTTAGTGGAGGCATGCCCAGCATAAAACCACTCCACATCAACATCAGCTAAGAGTTATATAATGGTCCAGTCCTACACAAGTTGATGCTATGGTTCGAGACAAGAGACGATCTTTTGGCTTGAACAAGACATCCAAAAAGGACACCTCCTAAAAGCAACACAAAAAGCATAGGAGAGAAGAATCCAGTCAACTGCAGTGCCCTGAAGCTTTGGCCCTAAACTACAGCCTAGGCTGTTGTTGCTTCTGCAGACTTCCCACCGCTGGCCTCATTGGGAGCTTCTTTTTTAGCCCAAGAGTTCCTTGGTCTTCAATGCCAAGTGCTTGTCCAGCTCAGCTACTGTGTCATCTGCCATTTGCCCAATCTGTTTCTCTATTAGTTTAATTGTATCTTCAGCCACAGAATCCTTGGATTTCTTCAGTTTGTTCATTGCATTTGTCCGCACTTTCCTCAGGGCATCCTTAGCTTTGTTTGTGTTCTGTTTTGCAAGCTTGACCAGCATTTCTCTGTGTTCCCTTGTAACTTTGGGAATTGGCACCCGAATTACTGTTCCATCGACTTCTGGGTTCAGATTCATTCCACTTTCTCTTATGGCCTTGATAGCTGCAGCTGTACACTCTGGGAAATGGGTCATGTTTACTAAAATCAGCTGAGGCGACTTCAGGGAGATTTGGCCGATCTGATTTAGAGCAAACTTCCCATCATCAGTTGTCACAGTTATGTGATCCAGGGCTCCTGGAGAGGTCCTTATATTGAGATTTTTGTCGAAATTATCTTTAAGGGCTTCTACCACAGACTTCATTTCCATATCTACCTCTTCCAGACGGATTATGTCCTCCAGCAAGGAAGCATTAATGTTGACTCAGGGCTGGGAATGTCCTTTACCTTTGGCTTTGGCTTTCTTGGTAGCAAAATGTCGGATGGGCACAGTTGGATAGGCCCCATGTTGCTGGCAGTTATTCCAGGTTATACTCGTACTCCTCAACCTAACTTCCGAAAGAGGCCTTGTCAAGACTGAAAGAGAGTTGCAAAACCCAGGCTGCATCCAACGAAAGCATCTTAGTCCCAAAGCCATGGTTCAAAACGATCCGGCCGTGGCTTCCGCTGCCGGGGAAACGCCAGCATTTCTGATTTATTTAAAGGGCTTTTAAAAATAATCTAAGGACAACATAGATTTGCCCATCAATTTAAAAGAAAGTATAACACATAGGGGCAGCTATGTGGCACAGGGAGTAGAGCACTGACCTCAGACATTTAACACAAAACTAGCTGTGTGACCTTGGACAAGTCACTTAACCCCAATTCCCCTACATACCCCCCTCCAAAAATGAAAACAAAGATGAACACACTCTCATTCCTTCCAGAAATACATTTGTTAAGAGTCAGGGAAATGGACACAAAACTATATAGCTAGACATGATACCTAATACCTCTTCCTTCAGATCAGTGGAGATTAAAGAGTGAACTTTTTTTTTCTTTGCTTTGGTTTGTGTTTTTTAAAGAAATGCCTCATAAACTGTACCACTCTAGAACTCTATACAAGATTGCTATAAATAAAACCATTAGGTGTGATTTTTTGGTTGTTGTTTCAATTTGGCGGCCATTTTAAAATTATGCATAGAACTGTATATTCCCTTAAGGACAAGAGGTATTGTAAATTATCCTTATACCTCCCTGTGCCATCCTCACAGTAAGTTTATAGAGAAAATTCTTCACTGGGTAAAATGTACCATTAAACCAGCAGTTTTTGATGCTGGTGTGTTTGGATAGATAGATAGATCAACAGACAGACAGATAGATATAGATAACTATCTCTAGTTATCTATGCATATACATACCTACATAGAAGTGCATGTACACATGTGGACATCTGGATACAGGCATGCATACATACAGGTGTGTATACAAACTCTGTGTGTATGATGCTGCCAGGAAGGTCAAGAACAATAAACGTGATTATTTTGGTTGCATTGTCCTATGTTTCAGGTAAAATTCATTATCATGTGATGTCAGAGATTATTTGGGAAATTTCTAACTGTAAATGAGATAGTTTTCTAGGATAAAAGACAACTATTCCCACTTTTTATAGAGCTGTTAATAAAAGAAAAATAATCTAGGAGTACTCTTCAAGACTTTTATTAAATGGATGGGATCTTTATTACTGAAAAACTATCAATCTGTCCTTTTCAAAGAAAGACTTGCTATTAATTTCATCCTTGCAAATTGAAGTTGTAATGCTGGACAAGTGGTCCTGAAGAGACTTTACTTAGACGCTAGAATATGTGGGGTCAGCAGAGCAACACTGCGTGGAAGCTATGTAGTCACCAATCTCCACAACTCCAAAAAAGTAAGGTGACCATCAGTCACCACAAAATCAACAGAGAAATATGTTTTTCAAGGGGATTACCCTAGTTAGAACAATGTCTACAAAACTGAGTATAAGTTGATCTTTCAAAAATTGGACCTGGTTATATATGTTTCTTGCAAATAGCCTTATCACACATGATCCCCAGAGGTACTTTCTTTTTTTTTTTCTACAGACAGTGTATATATATTTAACAAAGATTATATACATAGTGAATGATGCTAGTGGGGATGGGATAAAGGGCACAATGCTGCTTGTCTTACTTGGCTATTTTGTTAAACATCTCTGCTTAGAACTAATTGTGTACTCTAGTAGATTATAAACGATATAATATGTTGGGAGCTCAATAGGTAATAGGTGAGATTTGAGTAACAGACTTATAGAAAATATTCTGATTTTATTAACTTTTGGGAACTCAGAGTGAGTGGCAAATATTAAAGAAGGGATATATACATACACAAACACACACACATATATATATATATATATACATATATGCACACATACATACACATGCATATACATATACACATATCCATATATAAAATTATAGACAAATATATGTCTGTATATACATATCTATACAAACATATATGTCTGTGTGTATTGAATACTTCATAGATCAAGAAGGAAATAAACTGTGTACCAGACACTTTTATTTTAAAACCAAGAATATAATTGTAAATGCAGTACATTGGATTCTTAAAGGTCTTATAAGTCTAATGAAATTTTGTTAATATATTCTGTTTTTAAGGAGTTCTAAAGATGGGTTTAAAATGTTTCATTTTAAGAAAAGTGATAATGGCCTATTAATAGAAATTTCAGAAAGGAGTTGCAAAAGGATAGTAAGGAATAAGTTACAAGGTATAGAATAATGATTGAGAAGGTGGAAGAACTCAGTGACAGAGACTAAAATCAATATATGCAAACAAGGACAGTTTTCACCTCTTTCATTAATTCAGTTCTATAAAATAACAATAATCAGGCCTACATCCCAGAGTAGCAAGGCAAGCATATGCTTTGTTTCAAACAAATAAGAATAACAGTTGACCTCTCCCTAGAAGTAAGATTAAGTTAGGCTGGAGTATTAGAAATTTGAGAGAAGAAGTAATTAACACTTCAGTCCTTTGGGGGGGGGAGGCGGGAACAAGAAAATGAAAAAACAAGCAAACAAACAAACAAACAAACAAACAAAAAAACTAGAGCAAAGATCAAGTTGCAAAGAAGCAAGGAAAAATCTCAGGGCATAGCAAAGGAAATTTATGGCTAAGTAGATTAGGTAATAGTTGAGCTTAATGATTAATGTGCATATTTTATATGTAGTTGTTTTCAGAATTTGAAACAAATATAATTCCAGGAAATAGAATTTATTTAATGAAGACTTAATGTATCATTTTAAATGAAAAATAATATAAAAATGCACAAATGAACATGTATTCTCTTATTCTTCCAAAGGAGGGTTTGTCTACCTGATTTGCACATGAATAGGCATAACTGTCCACCTGATGGATACTAATCAAACAACAGGCAAGCAAAGAAAGTATTTAGAAGAATGAATCATCTTCTTATGTGGAAAAAAAATTAACAAATTATTTAAAGTTATACAAGATACCACACTATCTCTTTAGTTTATATGAGGATTTTCAACTGATAAAATCACTGAATAATGAGACTAGATGGTACCTTGGAAGACTTTCATATATGTAGTCTTTACGGAAAAGTGCACACACACACACACACACACACACACACACACACATATATAGACAAGAACTGAATAAAGGCAAAGACTCAATTATACTCTACCAAATTCCCCTCCAAATAGCCTTAAAATATAGCCTCAAAATGATACTAGTGCTCCTTGTGCCCTTTCTTATTCCTGCTCCTGCTATTTACTTTGTACTTAGTGTCTGTGTGTCTGTGTTTATGTGTGTATGTTTTTCTCACACTTACACATTTGTTCTCTTTGACAGAAAGCAAGCTTCTTTAGGCCAATGGTAATTACATACATAATATATACATAAATATATATTTACATACGCACATACATGCATGCATACACACACACATATATATATATATATTTTAATGTACCTTCTGCACCTAGTATTGTGCTTGGCACATAGTTGGTATTAGATAAATGCTTTTTGTTTAAATATTAATTGATCATTCTCTAAATTTGCCCCTTCAACCTTCATTTCTGATAATGGCTTCATCATTTTTTGACTTAATTACACTAAAATTTTAAATTTTCTTTTCTCTCTTCCCCTTTACCACAGCAATTCAATCATCTGCCATTTTTACTTACACAATATTTCCCACACATGGCCCCTCCTTTCTACTATCACTGAACTCATCTTTGTTTAAATTTTCAGATCTACTAAATGGTCTTCTGTTTTTTAATGTATTGATTCTCTGCTAGATCAACCACATCACTGCTTGAGAAATCTTTCTGACAAACCCATAAGACTATGTTATGCCTCTACACAAATATCTTTGGTGATTTTCATTCCCTACTAAATGAAGAATATTCTCTTCCATCTAGCATTCAATCCCCTTTATGATCTGTCTCCAGGTTTATCTCCAGTTAAGACTGTATATGTAAAGGACTGAGTTAGGTCATGGGGAAACAGAAATGTAATAAATGTCCAGTTTTCAATTTTTTTTTAAATCTAATGAAAGGGGAGAAAAAACAAGTACACAAAGAATGAGAAAAAAGATGATGGGTTTGATATAATCACTAATGTGAAAATGGTTTCTCTCTTGCTATTATATTTCTTCAAATGCTTTATTAAATTCTGGTTTACATCATTCATTTCCAACAGATTTTAAGTTACAATTTTTCCCCATTGTTTCTCTACCCTCACCCCAGAATAGTAGTCCCACAGGATAACCCCTCATCCCACCTCTTCTCTCCCATACCCCCTTCGACTATTCCTGTAGGGCATGATAAATCTCTGTGCCCCAGTGCCTGTATATATTATTTCCCAATTATATGTAAAATAGTATTAATAATAGTATTTATTTATTTTTAAACATTTTATTTTAAAACTTTGAATTCCAGACTCCTTCCCTTCCTCCCTTGTCACCCACCCTTACTGGGAAGATAAGCAATTCAGTATATGTTGTGCATGTGTAGCTATGCAAAACATTACTATAGAAGATATATTATTAAAAACTGACTATATTTCACTCCCTCCTATCCCACTTCCCACTTGTTCTATTCCTTACCTTTATTCTTTCCCTTTTCAAAAGCAGGTGCTTCAAACTTTCCTACACCACTTCCTTCCCACCCTCCCTTCTATCATCCACTCTCTCATCCCCTACTCCCCTACTCACCTTTAGGGTGAGCTATCCTATTTACTATGTATGTTATTCTCTCCCTGGGCCAAATTCAATGAGAATAAGGTTTTGCCTTTTTGCCTTCCTGTTCTCCCCCTCCCTTGTAACCATTTTCCCTTGCCTCTTCTATGTTAGATAGTTTACCCCATTCTATCTCTCCCCATCTCCTCTTGTTATATTCCTCTCTCACCTTTTAATTTCACCTTTAAGTATCATCCCTTCCTTTTAAATTCGACCTATGCCTTCTATCTATGTATACCTGTAAACATACACACACATTCACATATGTATTCATATGCCCATGAACCTTCTTCAACTATTTTCATACTGAGAAAAGTTTCATCAGTTACAGTTATCATTTTTCCATGTAGGAATGCTGATAGTTCAGATTTGATAAGTTCATTATGATTTCTTTTCCCTGTTTACCTTCTCAAGCATCTCTTACTTCTTGTATCTGAATGTCAAATTTTCTATTCAACTCTGTTTTTTTTTCCTCAAGAATGCTTTAAAGTCCTTTATTCCACTGAATGATCATATTTTCCCCTGAAACATGATGCTCAGTTTTGCTGGGGAGGTGATTTTTGGTTTTAATCCCATCTCCTTTGCCCTCTGGAATATCATATTCCATGCCCTTTGATCCCTCAGTGTAGAAGCTGCCAGATCCTGCACTATCCTGATTGTGTTTCCACAATATTTAAATTGTTTATTTCTGGCTTCTTGATCTGGTAATTCTGGAACCTGGCTATAATATTCCTAGGAGTTTTCTTTTGGGGATCTTTTTCAGGATGTGATCTCTGGATTCTTTCAAACACTATTTTGCCCTCTGTTTCTAAAACATCAGGGCGATTTTCCTTGAAAATTTCTTGAAGGATGATTTCTAGATTTTCTTTGATCATGGTTTTCAGGTAGTCTAATAATTTTTGGATTGTCGCTCCTGAATCTATTTTCCAAGTCAGTGGTTTTTCCCATGAGATATTTCACATTGCCTTCTATTCTTTCATTTGTTTGGATCAGCTTAACAACATCTTTATTTCTCATAAAGTCTCTAGCTTCCAGTTGCTCCAGTCTACTTCTGAAGGTACGATTCTCCTCAGTGAGCTTTTGAGATTCTTTTTGCATCTGGCAAATTCAGATTTTTAAGGCATTCTTCTCCTCATTGCCTTTTTTGAGCCTCTTTTGCCATTTGAGTTAATCTATTTTTAAGGTGTTATTTTCCTCAGTCAGGCTGTTGACTCTCATTTCATACTTTTCTTGCATCTTTCTTATTTATCTTCTCAATTTTTCCTCCACTTCTCTTATCTGCTTCTTATGGTCCTCTATGGCCTGTAACAAGCTTGTATTTTCACTTGTGGCTTTTGGTCCAGGATTTCTGACCTCACAGTCCTCCTTCTGTTCCATGCTTTGATCCTCTTTGCCCGCAAAATAGGAATCTAATGTTGAATTTTTCTATTTATTTTGTTTCCTTTGCCTAGGCATGTTGCCAATCAATTACTTGACTTTTGGGCTTGTTGCCACAGTAGGACACTGTCACCAGCCAGGGGAGCTTCCATCCCAATTGTTGGAGTTTTCTCAACTGCCTGAGGTATTAGTTGGGTGCCCTCTCTGAAGCCTCCACATGCATTCCCTGGCAAGCTGGTCACAAGACCTCCACCTCAGATCACAATCCAGATCCAGGAAGGTTAAAGCAAGAGTAATTTCCCCCAAGACTGATTGCCTGGTCCCCCTACAGTCTGCTGGGCAGGAACTGAAAATGCTGCATGTATCCATGGCTGTGCTGAAGCTTCGCAGTGGCTTCTCACCCTCAGGGAAAGAGGCCAAAGCACTCTCCCCACTAATGAGTCCCAAATTCCATACTGCACTAACCTGTCACTTTGTCCATGGCATTTATGTGTTGCTAATTCTGGAAATGCTACAGCTCCTGGTGTTCTGGAGTCCCTCCAGTTGTTTTCTGGTCTGGCCACCTTGAGGCTAAAACCTCTGACTCAAGGGGGCCTGGGCTCAGCTCCCAGAGTGCTATGCTGGCCAATCCCTGCTGGGCTGCCAGGCTGTCCTCAGAGGGAGCTTACCTTCCCTGTGTCATTTTTTGGGTTCTGGAGCTCCAGAGTTTATTCAGAGTCACTTTTTACATAAATTTGGAAGTGGTAGGAGCAGGAGCTCTGAGGAAGTGCTGTTTCTACTCTGCCATCATGACTCCACCCCCCTCTTGCTATTATTTTTAAAGAATTTTGCCCAGACAGTTGCTTTGTATTTATATCACATTCTTGTATTTCTTAGATTTTACTATACTTCATTAAATTATAATATTCTTGTGAACTGGGTCTGAATCATGTTTCTTTTCATTTCCTCAATGCCAAGCTCACTCTCAATACAGAGTAGAGAATTAATAAAGGTTTATTGACCTGAAAATCTTTTTTTTTTCACTCCAGATGGACATTGAAGTATTATTGAAATTTGATTGTGAACTATGTCACAGCAAATGGAGGAATGTGGATGGGAGTTAAATGAAGGGCAAATTTGATTGCCCTCTCTCTATCCTCAGTTTGAAATATAACAAACTCTGCCAAACCAATGGGCAAAAGCTTCCTCTAAAGCCTTAGGAAAGTCAATACAGATTAAGTTTTTGGCTTCTTGCTGATCTACTAAGTTTGTCAGCATGTACTGTCTGCTATATACTGGAAGGTAAAAAGCAAACAGCAGTTTTATGTAATTCTGTGGTAATGGAAAAGTTCTTTTCAACCTGCAAGAGCTATTTTTGTAACAAGGCAATGACGGTACTATAAAATAATTGCAGGGACATTTTCCTAATAAGAATTACTCAATTTACAGAATAGCTAATTAAGTCAATTGCTAAAGAATCCTACTGTGAAGGGGTGAAATTGTAATAGGTCTTAGAGTACACATAAGTGTTCTCAAACTGAATGATATGGTGAAAAAATATATATTTCTAGGATGAACAGAATGAAGAGGAACATAGCCATGCGAAATGAGAGAGGTGTATAAATGTATAGATACATATTGTTAAACATTTGAAAAAAAAGGATAGAATAGCATATGGTGAGTTAGAGAAGAGTTTAACTACTTGATAGTCCATGAGGTTTGGTGAAACTTTGTGGATGAAAATGGGGTGGGGAGATGTTAATGTGTACAAAGCATGTTAAAGTTTTCAAAATGGAACCATCTTTCATCACCTTATGGGAAGACATGGACAAGAGTACCACAATATGAGTAGGCAAGTATAGGGTATAGGCTATAATCTTTAATCTTGGAGAGAATCACCATTTCACTTTTAATAATGGATTTGTTTGAGTATTGGTGCATGTTAGCATATTAAAAGAAAGAAACAAACAAAAACAACCCATGTTTTAAGTCAACTAGAAATGAGAAATAAATTGGTTTTTCTAGTTTAAAGACTTATCCCAAAAATGTCTCTTTAGGAAAATATAGAGAAGGCCAAAAACAAAGATAGGGAATCAGGTTAAAGTCCAAACAGAATTAAAAAAATGTATTTCTTGTCTAGTTTACACTGTCTCCCCAATTCCCTTAAGAAGATTGTCAATATATTATGAGCCATTTAAGGACCATGCCCTCCTCTGATCATTCTGGTTAGGGAGAGCTCTTTTAATCCTTGACAGGACTTAACAAGAAAAGAATCCAGTAATTTGATTATTTTTAGTGGAATATTAAGTGAAAATTTCTTAAGAATAATGATTCCCCCCAAACTATATTCTATAGTTTCACATATTCTGACCTTTTCATTGCTCAAAATTTCAATAAATATTTCATCAAATTGTCTGGGGCAGAAAGAAAGATGCCCAAGGTTATGATATAAAGGAATAGGTCAGATTGAGCGTTTCTCTTTCTAAGATATAAATGTTTTGATTCAGATTAATGAAAATTAATAAAAATATTTCTGCAGATTTGTGCTTGAAATCTACAGCATTAATATTTTTCTTCCACATTTTTGTGTATGTGTATATAAAAATTTGTCCTTTTCAAAAGAAATAATAACTGTAATACAGATGGATGGGCAATAACGATTTACATAAAAATTAAAATGGCATTAAATCACATCAAGATGGAACACACAATTGGAAGAACTAAGGTTCCTTTTAGCTCTAACACTGATTTAAGACTTCAAGTATTTGATGTAATTGATATCAAAAGGTCAGATAAAAGACCATTACTTAAAAAGGCTTTCATTTTAAAAGATTAGGAAATTATTGTAAGAAGAATTCATATAAACATGACAAAATGGTGAATAACTAAGTATTTTCATTGCTGGAATATATTGGAGGTACCTGAGAATGTTGAGGTAGAAATCTCTTTATGTCCATATCAGTAGGAACAGAGACCGGATATATGATTTCATCAAGAAAGGGAACTTCTGGATGAATCAACTCCCTTTCCAAATGCTATCTTATAATCTTACAAAGATGCTTAGAACCTATAAGCTACATAAATTGTCAAAGGCTACAGAGTCAAAGGCAACAGGACTTTAACTCAGGTCTTCACAGCTCCATGCCTAGATTCCTATGCACTCTCTCATAACTACCTTTCTATTTTTCTCTGTCTTTCTGTCTCTGTTTCACTCTATTTTGGTTGCTCTGACTGTCTCTCTTTGTTCCAGCTTCTGTCTCTCTCTATGTCTGTTTTTCTGCCTCACTCTCTCCACACAGACACATGTATACAAACATTCACCTAAAACCAATCTGAGATAGCATGTATATATGAAATATGATAGATAGATATACATACATATGATTTGCTTTGTATACCGATGGATATTATTATATACTTCATTCTACACTTTTCTATTTATCAGTATAGACGAAGTCACTATAGATATGGAGATACTTATCTTTCTAGATCTAGAGCTATTCATATAAATCAATTTCAATTTAATTATAAAGTTACAATTCTTCCTCCCTTAGTCTTTTAAAAGACAAACAATGGAGTTCATATAGTATGATCAAATGTTTTGCATATATGGTTATAGAATATCTTTATTACTGGACCACCTTCAGAAGAAAAAATGTGACCAGAAAATCATCAACATAACTATGTATTAACTTTAAGGGAAGTTATATGATTATTTAGTAAGATAACTGAGGAGAAAAATGTAGAAATTATATTACCATCTAAACTATTCATTTTTAAGGCTATAGCAGGATCACATAATGCCCCATAATGGTGTGAGACATGAATAATGAATTATAAAGAAAAAGGAAATTCACCAAGTGAGGAGACATTCCACCATGATTCCCCCCACAAGTATTTTAAGAAGCACATCCCCCTCTTGTCATTTGAAACTTTCAACTATTTTTCTTCCTCAGGGCAACTCCTACAGATGATGAATAATTCAGTCATAATCCTAATTAAAAACAGAGTAGGAGCTCCACAGTCAGTGAGAGTTACAGGGCAATGTTACTAATTAACCGTTACTTCAAATTGCCATCTGAAATAGTAAAAGGCAGAGTGCAGGAAATAATGTACAGGATTTTTATTCCAGACCAAACTAGCAAAAGAAAAGGATGTTTGATGACTGAACATTAAAAACACAATAAGCATCATATACTCTGTGGCTTCCAGTCTGTTCTATTTATTTTTTCAATTAATATCAAATACACATAGGAGTGTGATCAAGTGTCTTGGGGTTTTCTTTTTTTTAATAATGAAGACTGTTTACTGAATATCTAAGACATATGCAGAGATCTTGAAAGCAATCTATAATGTGTCAAACCATATTTTTCTCCACAGCTAATTTTATACCTTAAAATATTTTATTTCAGTTTAATTCTCATACACTCACATATATAGTAATTTCTCCATTAATCATGCTACCAAAATAGAACAGGAGACAAACATATCATTCATAATAGTATATATTACATTAATTTGTTTGGTTTTAATAATCCAAACACGTTTGGAAATGTAATGAGGTAATTTTACAATAACTTCTCTGAAGTGCCTTTATATATTATCAGTTCTCAAACTTATTTAGTGTATCATCAGTCAACTGATTCATTTGAAAATCAATAAGGATTTATTGAGTGCTTCCTATTTTACTAGAACTGTGTTAGGCACTGAAGATACAAAGAAAAAAATTACATTTTTTTCAAGACTGACCTTGATGTTCAATGTCAATTGATTTCATCTATATCTTGGACGTTGATTGACCAGTCATCTCTAGGCTGAGGCCCCAGAGACTGAAAATATTCACTAGTTCCTGTTTATTACCTACCTTCATGCTACACCCTGAGTTTATTAAATAATGTTTGTCTGTTTTTGCAACAGGGTAAGTAGGTTTCCCAAAACTTTAATTGCATACTTAATTCAGATCCCTCAGGAATAATTTAAATCCTATCTCCAGTCACAGGGGTTATCCCCAGTGGAGAGGGTGGGTAGGGGCAGAAGAATGATATGTAGAATAAAAACACTAATCAGAGAGATAATAGAATATACTGGAGAGGCCTCTTTATCTTTCTATGTACATAAATACATACATACATACACAAAGAAAAGGAAATTCTAAGTAGTAAAGAATCAAAAAATGAGTAAAATCAGTTAAAAAGCAAATTTTTAGACATTTACACAATTAAAAATTAACCAGTGGCACTTATTAGTCATTTTATATTTCATTTCCAGAGCCCCATCATTGTTAAATTGGCTTTATGTCTCTGTTGCTGCTTTGATAATTACTTACTTGGATAAATCTTTGCTCCTGGGCTCTCTAGAAGGGTGCCTTTTGGAATCTCACAAGAGCATGTACCAAAGGAAAGAAGAAACAGAAACAAAACCATCCCAGAAACAAGCTTGCTAAGAGACTGTGGATTAATGGCTACATAGAGGGAAATGCATCAATCCCCATCCTGTCTTTCCAATGTGGAGAGAATCACCCTTATGCTTCAAAGCAATAAAAAAGTGGTCCGAGGAGAAAGATGACTCTTTTAATACATTCATGGTATTATGTCTCAGCAACTGTTTCAAAGACTTCAGCACATAATCAGCATGACCAACAAGAATCAGACTATAGATACACCTCTTCTTAAGTCATGGTGAAATGAGTGGGGCCCTAGAGGAAGTTCCTTTCTATCTTGCATGTACAGACACAGGTCTTTAACTAGCTTTATGCAAGTTGAAGCTAAGAACATTTGGGAACATTCAATGAGGAAGGGAAGTAAGGGGGCCCCATTTATATAAACAGGAAAGAGAGAAAGATTCACACAATATAATTTATTCTAGGCTCTGTAAAAAAAAAAGGATGACCCTAGGCTCTTACTCTTTGAGGTGAAAGGGAGTTCAGTGTCCATTCAGTCCATCTCATGTCTGAAAAAGAATCCCCTCCAAAATACAAACATGTGGTCATCTTGGTTTTGGGGTAGGAATTCATTGTTGACTGAGATAGACTGTTCTACATTTCAGTAGTACATTACATGTCAGTAACAAATACAATAATAGCAACAGCAGCCACAACAATAATACCAATACTTCTTTCTCACTTTCAGTCTCTTCTGGTTTGTCAGGTAGTACTGCAAAGATGGCTAAGTCTAAGAACCATATAACCCACAACCAATCACAAAAATGGCATAGAAATGGTATAAAGAAACATAGGTCACAGAGATAGGAGTCTCTAGCCCAAAAAACCCAAAACTTTAAGGTCTGAGCAGAGGTTATCACGCCCTTTATCACGAAAGCCTCCAAGGTCAACTTCCTTAGGCCAACATCTGCAAGGCCAATGTTCAGCATGCTGGCCCCAAGATGTCCACCAAGTATCCAAGACTTAGGGTTGCTAACAAATGCTCAGGCTTCTGGCTCATGAAGTTCACCTCTGAAGGTTTCCAGAAACACTGACTGAAAAGTTTTCAAGCTCACTGACTCCAAGGCTAATAAGACCACAGATCCCAAGGTCAACAACTCTGACACCAGTGCCACTAATTCTGAGACCAAGATCTATAAGACCACCAAGTCTGACACCAAAACCACCAAGTCTGATCCCAAGGCTACCAAGCCTGATTCTAAAGTCATGAAGTCCACTGATTCCAATGCTGCTGTTTACTCACCCCAAATCTGCTGAGACCACCAACTCTAAGGGCACCACACTCAATGATGCTGGGACTAAGGCTACTAGTCCCAATCCTTTAAGATAGATATTTCAGGACAGAAGGGCTTGTTTAAACCATAAACTATTTTTTTAGTCATGGCATGATTATTCACTATTTTGTGCAAATAAAGGTAATAGAGAATCATAAGAAAAAAATAAGCATGTTTTTTTTTAAATAACATTTTTATAGAGTTTCAAGAATTTCACAATACTTTATAAGCATTATTTTCACATCAATCTTGACAGGGAGATTTTATTATTATCCCAATTTTTAAAATGAGGAAACTGAGTTTCAGTGAAGTTAAGTGACTTATCTGGGGTCACACATCTAGTAAGTATCTGAGGTCACATTGTAACTCAGGTCTCCCTGATTTTTAGGAAGTTTCCACTTAAATCAAATCTATATTCTTCTGGGTTATTTCCATCATTGTTTATGTTCTACACTTTGTAACCAAGTAGAACACACTTAATCCATTTTTTAAACGACAGAAATTCATAGGTTTGAAGGTACTATCATAACTTTTCCTCAAGTCTTCTCTAGATTTGTTCCATCAACATCTTACCTATTTTCCATTTTCAGTACATTCCTCACAAACTTCCTTATATTCAATTAGTATTTTTTTTTGTAATTTATGCATACATTATGTGTGGCATATATCAGATATATATATATACACATAGAACACATCTGTATATACATATATGCATACACATTCAAATACACATATATGCATTCATATATATGTATATACATATACACATACATACAAATGTACTTCTTATTTCCATAAGTATTACTACTTGCAAATAGAGAACATTTCATGTTTTTTTTTTAAAGCAATTGGGGTTAAGTAACTTGCTCAAGGTTACACGGCTAGTCATTATAAAATTTGAACCCAATTCTTTTTTTTTTCTTTTTGGAGGGCAATTGGGGTTAAGTAACTTGCCCAAGGTCACACAGCTAGGTTTTTGTTTGTGTGTGTTAAGTGTCTGAGACCGGATTCGAGCTCAGGTCCCTCTGACTCCAGGGCTGGCACTCGACTCACTGCACCACCTAGCTGCCCCGAGAGCATTTCATTTTTTTATCCTTGTATCTTAGCACATAGCATAGTACCTGGCACAAGTTCAGTAATTAATAAAGGCTTGTTGATTGAACAATTAGATTGAGGTATATAACAATAGTTTAAGTAATATGCAATTAAAATGATAGTATTCACTTTAAACTATTTTGAACAATGAATGTAGACAGATTAGAAAAAGAAATTAAAATGAAACAAATTATGCCCAGTAGTTTTTTTTTTTTTTAATTTCAGGCAAGTTCTATATAACTGTGAGAGTCATATACATCTTAAAAGAAAATTGGAGATAGAAGAGACTTGTTTTAGGGGCAGCTAGGTGGTGCAGTTAGCACTGGCCCTGGAGTCAGAAGAATCTGAGTTTAAATCCAGCTTCAGACACTTAACACTTACTAGCTGTGTGACCTTGGGCAAGTCACTTAACTGCCCTGCCTTCCCCACTCCAAAAAGACAGAAAAAGAAGTATTTTTTATATATAATCCTTTAGATGAAGCCTTTTTCTTACATTGTACTGTTTTGATCTTAAAAAGGTCTACATCCTGACTTGTCATCATTATAACTTGTCTGAAAAATAAAACAAATCTAGGAAATGATAAAAAATAAAACTTCTGAAAAGACACATAGTAATCCTCCTAACCTTATAGAAGTGTACCAAAGCTTCGTAGGGAAATTCAGAAATGTCTTAAAATCTTGTTGGCTTAAATAGCAAATGTAAAGGGTAGAGACAAATAGCTTCAGATATATTTATCTCCCCAAATATCAGATATACACTGAAATTTATCTTGAAAATACTGGTGGCAAAAGGTAAAAATCAGACATAGGTTGCTCTGAATTTGTTTAAAAGGTTTTTGAGATTCCATTAGGAAAAACATTAAGGAAACAAGTCTGTGTACAACATTGGGAAATTAAATGTTGTAAAGAAAATTTTCATGCCTTTACTTTTTATTAATTTCTATCATTTCAAAAGTAGTACTGGCACGTGGAAGACATTGTGGATAAGCTGGATTGTTAAAATTCATCAAATTCAATTAGTTCTTTAATTCTCAGAATGGAATAATAGGACCTGGATTTGAATCCTTCTGTTTCTTACCTTGTTAATTATAAACAAGCCACTGAACCTCTCAGAATCAGATTTTTTTCTTATTTATAAAATGGAGTTAGACTACATGATTTTGAATTTTTTTTCCACTACTTAAATTAATGATTCTGTTTTTTTATTTAAGTTTGAACAGAGGCATATTGCCTGGATCCACAAAGTATCGATTTTGATGGAAATCCTTTCTATTCTATATTGGCAACCACATCTGAAAGACCACATTGAGTTTTGGCTTCTATACTTTAAACAGGTCCATGACAAAACATAGCCTATGGAGGGAAGGAGAAGAGAGTTAGGACATCTGGAAATGGCCACATGAAAAATACTAGCTGACTTTAAATACTTCAAGAAATATTCAGGTTTAAGTTAGAATTCCCTTCTTAAGTTAGAGTAATCTTATTGTTCAGTTACCACTGAGAGTAGAAGATGGCAAAGTGAAGAATTTAAAAGGAAGCAGATTTTACTAATAAGAGGTTGAACTTTCAAAATAATTTTACCTGCTCAATGAGAATATGCATATCTGAGTATGTGTATATATGCATTCACATAGAGACAGAGATTCAGTTCAGATCTGTGCCTGTGGTTCTACGAATTTGGAACAACTCACATGTTTTTTTATGATCCTAGATAATTGTCTAGGGAACTGAAAGATAAAATGTCTTGCCCATACTAGAAAAGTTGATATGTGTCAGAAGCAGGACTAGAGAGATCTTCCTGACTTCTGACTCTATCTGTTAGTCAGCTAGCCTGTGCAGTACATAGAGCCCTGACCTTGGATCAGAGTTTAAATATGGCTCCAAGCACTTACTAGGTCTGTGATCCTAAACAAGTTATTTACTATCCTCAGCCTCAGTTGCCTTATCTGTAAACAGGTAAAATGATAACACTTAGGGTTATTGTGAGCATAAAATGTTATGAATTTCTGTATGTGTAAACATTTTTTATTATTTTATGTGAACTATTATTATTAAACTACCACATTTTGTCCCTGTTCAAGAACAGAGAGTTTTAAAAAGGAAGGAACTCCTCTTACTGAAAGTATCAGAGGGGGATGAGCCAAGATGGCTGAGTAGAAACAGCACTTCCAAGGTGATCTGCCCCACACCACCTCCAAACAATGTGAAAGGGGAATCTGAACAGCTTCTGGAGCCCCAGCACCCACAGAATGACAAAGAGAAGCTAACCTCCTGCTGGGGACAGCCCAGCAGCCCGCAGGGAGTGGCCAGCGCTGAGCTCTGAGAGTGGACAGCATAGCTCACTGGGAACCGACAGCGCAGCACTCTGGGAGCTAAGCCTAGGCCCACTTGAGCCGTGGTATTAGGCCCAGGGCAGCCGGGCCAGCAGCCAGCTGCAGGGACCCCAGAACACCAGCAGCTGTGGCGATTCCAGAATCATCAGCACAAATATGCCTTGGTCAAAGTGAGAGGTTAGTGCCCTATGGACTTAGGGACCAGTACTTGGGGAATGTGTTGGCTTCCTCCCCTGGGGGCGAAAAACTGCTGAGGAAAGGAGGCACAGAGGCCATTTTGCAATGTCAGTGGCAGCTCCAGCTCCTGGTCTGTGAACTGTAGAGAGATCCAACAATCAGTCTTGTGGTTGATCGCTCTTGCTTTAACCTGCTTGGATGTGGATTGTGGTGTGGGGTGGAGGTTTGAGGTGGGTATCGAGCTTGCCAGAGAGTGTGGAAGCTTTACAGAGGCCACCCAATGTCCGGAAGTAGTGAAGACCCCACATTTGGGACAAAAGCTCTCCTGTCTGGTGGCAGAGTCTTACTGTGGCAACAAGCCCAAAAATCAAGTAATTAAGTGGCAATATGCCCAGGCAAAGGAAAGAAAATAAACAGAAAAATGCAACTTTAGACTCCTATTTGGGGGGCAAAGAGGATCAAAGCATGGAACAGGAAGAGGACTGTGAGATCAGAACTCCCACACCAAAAGCCCCAAATGAAAATACAAGCTGGCTACAGGCCATAGAGGACCTTAAGAAGCAGATAAGAGAAGTGGGGGAAAATTGGGAAGAGAAATGAGAAAGATGCAAGAAAAGTATGAAATGACAGTCAACAGCCTGACTGAGGAATACAACACCTTAAAAATAGACTAACTCAAATGGCAAAAGAGGCCCAGAAAGACAATGAGGAGAAGAATGCCTTAAAAAGCCGACTTTGCCAGATGAAAAAATAATATCAAAAGCTCACTGAGGAGAATCACTCCTTCAGAATTAGACTGGAGCAAATGGAAGCTAGTGACTTTATGAGAAATCAAGATGCTGTTAAACAGATCCAAACAAATGAAAGAATAGAAGTCAATGTGAAATATCTCATGGGAAAAACCACTGACCTGGAAAATAGATCCAGGAGAGATAATTTAAAAATTATTGGACTACCTGAAAGTCATGACCAAAGAAATAACCTAGAAACCATCCTTCAAGAAATTCTGAAGGAAAATTGCCTTGATGTTTTAGACACAGAGGGGGAAACAGAGGTTGAAAGAATTCACTGATCACTTCCTGAAAAGGATCCCAAAAAGAAAACTTCTAGGAATATTATAGCCAGGTTCCAGAACTCCCAGATCAAGGGGAAGCCAGGAAGAAACAATTCCAATATTGTGGAAACACAATCAGAATAGTAGCCAGGAAGAAACAATTCCAATATTGTGGAAACACAATCAGAATAGCACAGGACCTGGAAGCTTCTACACTGAGGGATCGAAGGGCATGGAATATGATATTCCATACGGCAAAAGAGCTGGGATTGAAGCCAAGGCTTACCTACCCAGAAAAACTGAGTATCTTGTTTCAGGGAAAAAATATGGTCATTCAGTGGAATAGAGGACTTTCAAGCATTCTTGAGGAAAAAACCAGAGTTGAATAGGAAATTTGACATTCAGACAAAAGAAGCAAGAGATGCTTGTGAAGGTAATCAGGGAAAAGAAATCAAAAGGAACTTATCAAAGTTGAACTATTAACATTGCTACATGGAAAAACAAAAACTGTGTCTGATGAAACCTTTCTCATTACGAAAATAATTGAAGAAGGGTATATGGACATATGAATACGTATGTGAATGTATATATATGTATATATGTATATATATACATGTATAGATATATACATATATACATATATATGTGTGTATATATACATATATATGTATATATATACATGTATACATGGATAGAGGGCACAGGTTGAATTTGGTGGGAAGGGATGATACTTAACGGGTGAAGTTAAGAGGTGAGAAAGGAAAGTGACAAGAGGAGATGGGGAGGGACAGGGTAGGGTAAACTATCTCATGTAGAAGAGGCAAGGGGAAGTGGTTGCAGGGGAGGGGAAGAATAGGAAGGCAAAAAGGCAAAATCCTATTCTCATTGAATTTTGCTCATAGAGAGAATCACATACATACTAAATGGGATATCTCACCCTGAAGGAGAGTAGGGGGAAGGGAGATGAGAGGGGGGATGATGGAGGGGAGGGCATTCTAGGGGGAGTGGATGTTGGAAGTACCCACTATAGAAGAGGGACAGGATTAAAGTAGGGAATGGACCAGGTGGGGGGTGGGATGGATGGGAGGGAAATATAAGCAGTCTTTTACAATATATCTACTATGGTAATGTTTTGTATAGCTATACATGTATAACACATACTGAATTCCCTATCTTCCCAGAGGGAGTGGGTGACAAGTGAAGAAGGGAATGGATCTGAAATTTGAAGTCTTAAAATTAAATGTTTCAAATGTAAAAAAAAAGAAAGTATCTGAGAAGAAAATGCTGTAAACTGGGCATAGATAACATCTCAGAAACTATCCCAAATGTAAGATTCTATGTTTCTTTGTCCTGTGACTCCTACATATTTGAATTTGATTCTTTGAAAATATATCAAACCTTAGCCTTGCTTTAGTGTCTTTTGACTTACAGCTTATGAAAGAATTCTTGGTTTTAGATCTTTTCATGTATGGATGTAAAATCTTAATCATGTATGAATGAGGTAAGGGAAACTTTACCTTCTACTCTGTAAATCCAGGAGTATCTCCCAAATATAAATCAGAGCAATAGGGAATAAGTTTAGGTAGAATGAGGTTTTTTTTTTTTTACCATGATCAGTGCTGTTTATTACTGAATGCTAATCTCTCTGTCTCTCTCTGTCTCTCTCTGTCTCTCTCTCTCTCTCTCTCTCTCTCTCTCCGTCTCTCTGTCTGTCTCTGTCTTCCTTGATATTTGCTACTGATTTTACATTCATTAAAACACATTTAATATTGAGGAATACTATTTAATATGACAATGTATTCCAAGCAACTGAGGATTATGGAAGAGACAGAGGCAGAGAAAGAGAGAAAGAAAGAGACAGACAGGCAGAAAAAGACAGAGAGAGAAAAGGTTGGGGGATTTTCACATCTTTTCAGCATTTTTAGAATAATAAAAATCAATCATTTCTTAATTACCAAATCCAATGGCCTTTGTCCATCTTCTTTCTTTTTGACTTTTCTACATGCTTTGATATAGTTAATCACTCTATTCTCATGGATACTTTCTTCTCTCTAATTTCCCTCAGTATCTCATAAAACTCTCTAGGTTTTTAGAATTTCAGTCCTATCAGACCACACTTTTTACTGTCTCCTTTACTAGATAGGTGATGCTAAGAGTCAACATATTGAAAACTGAACTCACTACCCTTCCCCCCAAAATATAACCTCCCCACATTTCTTTATTACTGTTAAGAGGACCACCATTTTCCCAATTAATGAATTAAGTGTCATCCTTGACTATTCAATCTCTCTCACTGACCATATCCCATCTGTTTCCAAGGCCCATTATTTTTACCCTTGCTAACTTTCTCACATATATCCCCTTTTCTCCTCTGATACCAAAGTTACCCTTGTTCAGTCTCTCATCTCACGATTAGACTTTTGCAATAACTCACTAATAGGCATGCTTGCCTCAAATCTGTCTTCCATTCCAATCTATCCTTAATTCAGCAGTCAAAATTAATTTTCAAAAGTGCAGGTCTTACCATGCCAAACTCATGCTCGATAAAAGTTAGTGATTTCCTATCACCTCTAGGCTCAAGTATAAAATCTTCTATTTGTCATTCAAAATCCTTCATAAACTAATTCAACCATCTACCATATGTTGTAATACATTTAAGTCTTATTAAACCTTACTCCCTGCCACATAATCTTTGATCCAGTGATACTGGCCTCCTTGCTATAGCACAAGCAAGACATCTTGTTTCCATCTCTCAGCTCTGGGAAATTTGCTGGTAGTCTCCAACGCCTAAAGCGCTCTTCTTCCTCAACTATAACTCCTAGTTTCCCTGGCTTCCTCCAACTCTCAACAAAATCTAATTTTTTACAGATGTCTTTCCCAACCTCTCTTAATTCAAGTTTCTTATTTTTTTTATTTATTTCTTATTTGTCTTATATAGAACTGGTTCAGAGCTATTTCCTTGTTTGTTATCTCCTCCATTAGATTGTGACCTCCTTGAGGTCAGACACTATAGTTTGCTTCCTTTTGTGTCCCTAGTGTGTAGTGTGGTACCTGGCATTTAATAATTGTTTATTGACTGAACTACATAAATTTTAATGTGTTTTATAATTGCCAATATTTCTCTAGCATTGGATTTAACATTGCAGCTGTAGTTTAAAGGGGTATTGCACATTTTTTTTAATTGAGGAAATCACTCAAGGGGAAGAAGAATGACAATAAATTTAAGAGATAAACCATGTAGCTGAAACATTTAAGTCTTAATATTCTCATTAACATAGAGGTTAAAATAACTAATTTCCCAGAAAGAGTAACACCCATTTTATTTTGTTTTGTTTTACTGAAACAATAATGTGTATGTGGTAGGGAGAAGTACTTATCTTTCTTTGTCGCACTATACCCACCCCAAATTAAGGGCAAAAGACAATTGATTATCTGACATATACATTTCAGTTCCTCTCCCTACATTTATTGTGTTATAGGTTAACATACAAATATTGTACAATGATGTGTTGGGTGCCATGAGTGCCAGGGGCTTCAGACAACTCCATATGGCTTACTTGCCCACTACCTCCCTTCAGTTCTTGGTGGAGACAGCCACCACCCTTAAAGCCCAAAGCTCTTAGAATGGTAGCATCCCCAACCCTGAATAACATTCCTGTTTCCAGCCTAACTTCAGCAACCATAGTGCAGAGAAGCCACACTTATTCCTGCCTCCTTATCAGTGATAGCTACTAAAGACCTAGAGATTAAAGTTCTTGCAACTATATTCTAGGGACAGTCAAAAGGTTCAACACTGGAGACAGACATGGTTTTTTTAAAGAAAATTCATTACTATAAGCTCTGCCACTGTACTACTGGGTCTTTCCACCTGATGTAGCTGATATCTTTTCTACATGTTGAATTCCTGAATTAGAATGTGTGCTGCTTTACAGTAGGGCATAATTTGATTTTACAAATTGAATTCCCATTATTTAGCATAGTGATTTGTATACAGTAGATACTATATATGTATATATACATGTATATACATATATAGTATCTACTGTGTGTGTATATATATATATATATATACATATATATATATTTCATTCATTCAGATCATTTAGAGTAATTCTTTCCTCACATAAATTATAAACTTGGTGAAATGAAGTATTCCAAGTTAAGAGACAGAAGATGGGAGAATGTAAGCTGTAGAGGAATGGAGCTTTTAGTTGTTCTTTTTTTATTATCTTAATCAGAGATCATCCTTTTTGTTCTTATTGATTTATTATTTTTTTATTTTTTAAGGATTAAATTCCTTGGAAAATAATGAATTATATAAAATACAAGTTGATAACTCTCCTGACATATTAATCAATTTAATTTTAGAAACTGACAAAGTAGCTTTAAGATTTTCCTTTATGTTTTCAATTTTGACTTTTGTCTATCAGAGATATTGTTTGACAGGGGAAAGCCAAATAAATGCTCAATTAAAGATATGGGAGTGGCTAAAATTTGAGACCAAACATGATTATATTTCAAATCCACTATTATTGTGAACTGAGTTAGTCAGGAAGACCTGCTTTTATATTGTACTTCTGACTCCAGAGTTTCGACTAACTCCATAAGACTTGGCTGAATTGTAAACACACACACACACACACACACACACACACACACACACACACACACACACACAAAACAAAATAAACCTTGAAGTCAACTTCAAAATGGTGCTCGTACTAACAAGAATTAGAACCACTTTCTAAAAGTCAATAGTTATCTTAGATTGAACAGACATGGTATAGTAAAAAGACTACTAAACTTTGGTTCTGACACCTAGTAGTTATGTAAACTTGGGGAAAATACTGTCATCTTTTTGAACCTTAGTTTCTCTATCTGTAAAGTAAGTATGATAAATATTTGATACCTCATTCACATGGTTATTGTGAGGAGTAAATGAGGTAGTAGATATAGATATAGAATATTATATGAATACTATAAAATCAGAACTAGAACCTAGGGCTTCTGATTGCTATGCTCAAAGAATTTTATCATTTACAAATGAAAGGGACTCCAAGATAATCAAATCCATTCTGATCATTTACAAATTAAAAACAAAAACAAAACAAAACCCTCAAAGCTAGAGAAATCAAAAGATAAGCTTAACATTGCACAAATCCTTGGTGAATTTGCTGAGATTCAGACCAAGCATTTTGTATCAAAGTCCACTGAAATTAATATATTTAACATTTTAAAGATATTTGCAATGCTCCCAGGTCAAGGGAATTTTGTTTCAACTACTTTAAAAGAAAGAATAAAATGTGACTATTACCTGTTTTCCTGCTTGTTTAGTCAGGGTTATTTGAGCCATCATAGCCTAAAGGAAAGGATTAATAGTTAACTGTGACAATCAATGACAGGGCTGAGAAGGAGAGTTCCTTTTGAAATGTTAGTGCAAGCTAAATGTTGGAAGATTTGGCAAGAAGTATGAGTGAGGAACTAGGGATGTAGATTCTTATTTCCAATCCTGTTTTTTGCCTTTTTTTCTTATATCTAGCACTTAGTCCACTGCCTAGCAAACAGTAGGTGCTCAATAAATGTTTACTAACTGACTTACCAATGGAATCTATTAATATAGAAGCCACATGTATAGGGTAAACAGGATTTTTCTGATCAATCCAACTAGAAATCATATTAGGTAATTCAAATAGAACGTTGCCCACTACCCCCATAAGCACTGATCACGTATTTCTATTCATGTAAATTAATAAAACAAACAAAAATAATGACCTAGGGTACTTTGACTTAAAATTTCTAAGGATATTAGTAGTAGTTGCTGTTGTTATTATTGTTTAGTCATTTTTTAATCGTGTTTGCTTCTTCATGCTTACTTTGGAAGTTTTCTTGACAGAGACACTGGAGTGGTTTGTCATTTCCTTCTCCAGCAAGAATAAGAGTACCAGATCCAAATGTGACTGAGTTAGATTCCAAGGAACTGGCTTCATTCAGGTTTAATAACTTACTTCCTCTATGATCTTTGGCAAGTCATTTCTTCTCTTCAGGCCACAGTTGTTGTTTCTGATACTGTTGCTGATAACAGTTTTCACTGTGGCTGTTTTTCAGTTGTAAATTATAGGAGTTGACTAGCTAGTTTCTAGATTCTGTCAAGCAGTAAATCTACTAACCTATCTCTAAACATTTCACCCTTTAAGGTCCCATTATAAATTTCCTATCCCACTAAAGTTATTTTCTTGCTATTGAAGGGCCATTAAAATTTGGAAGGACCTTTTACCCCCTATTCTTCATGATCCTTAGCAGCTTCTAAAAATCACATATCATCACTCCCTTTAGTAGTACCTATGAAAATCATGCTCTCTTTTCCTGCCCTGCTAGAGTGGGTATATATCTAATTTAACTTCCCATTCCTTTTCTTCCTAGTATAATGCTTGACACATAAGATTCGTTCATCTAATATATATTTATCGTGTCTACTGCACCAAAAATGATTAGAAAGATTAAATGGGCTGTGAGTTGTAGACTATGCCCATGGAGTACCCACATTTCTAAGATTACATATTCATTGAAATATTAAAGATATATATGAGCAATTTTAATTGGTGGTGGCAGGATGTGGAGAGGCAACATTTGGATAAAACGATAGCTCTTGCCTTCATGGAGCTTTTAGTAAGCAATATGATGTGATAAACTCATTAGACAGTTACAAAATATGATGCTATGCAGGGTTTAAGGAGGGAGTGAAATTTGTGTTACCATTTAAAGGATGGAACTCCACAAATATAGATAGGGTGGTGGAAGGACATCCAAGGACTAGTGTACATGGTGAACAAGATTTTATACTATCTCATGGCTGGGGGATAGGGAGTAACCCACAATGACTAAAGAATAAAGCATATATAGCAAACAAAGTATCTGAGCTCTGGTGGGGACATGAGAGGTCCTCAAGTCCAACTGCTACATTTTACAGAGGAATTAATTTAGACTCAGGCAGATTAAATGACTTGCCCTAGATCACACAACTAAGTGTCAAAGTTAGTAGTTGAATTCATGTCAAATACTAATACTTACAATACTAATACAATACACATGCCTACTAATACTAAGCAACACATACCTCCTACTTTCCAGGAACATGAGAACAATGTAAGATAAGGCTATGGGATGCAGTGAAAATCTTTGGATTCAGAATCAGAAATTATGAATTTGAGGAATACCTCTGATACTGCCTAGTCATGACTTGTCAAGTTATGACTTCTCTGAGTCTTGTTCCTGATATAAAAATTATAGATAATAATGTCTCAGAGGGTGATTTTGATGGGAAAAACATTTTTCACTAAAACTGTAAAAAATGAGCTTTTATTATTATGTAATATATCCTGGTATAGTAAAAAGGGCAAGTCTTGAAACTAGGAAGACCCTGCAATAGAGAGCCCCTGGAGAAAATGGAGTAGGGGTAAAGTGATATAATCAGCTCTGTTTAAAGGAAATCACTTTGATAGCTGTATGGAAGGTAAATTGGAATGGGGAGAACTTGAAATAGGTGGAACAATTAGGAGACGAGTGCAAAGTCCAGGTGAAAAATAATGAGGGTGGGAATTAGAGCACTGGCTATTGGAGTAGAGAGGAGACACATGTGAGAAATAGTATTAAGATAGACTTGGTAAGATTTGGAAGCAGATCAGATATATCTGGGTGAAGGAGAATGACTAGTTGAGCTTAACATTGTGGTTGCAAAACTGAAATACTAAGTTCTGTTTTGGATAAGGTAAGTTTGAAATATTTCTGGCACATTAAGTTTGAAATGTCAAATAGGGAGCAGAATAAAAACTGATTTAAATAGACACTGTTTTTTTTTTTTTTTGATTTTCAAATTTCCTTTACTTCTCTCCCCCCCTCCCCACACGACAGCATATAGTCCAGTATAGGATCTGCAAATGCATTCATATTAGACATTATTCCAATTACAAAGGCGTATTGTACTAGGTGGGATGAAAAATGGTAAGGAAGAAATAAAACCAAACAATGAAAAGAATAAGATCATTTAGTTTGCTTCCATCAGGATTCAGGCTCAGTTCTTTCTAGTTATATCTCTGGATGGTGCATTTTTCACTTTCTTGAGTCTTTCGGGATTAACTTATATCACTGCATTGCTGAAAAGAGTCCAGTCTGTCATAGTTGGTCATCACAGATATGGTATGTCTGTGATTGTATACAAATTTCTTCTGATTCTACTCTTCTCACTCAGCATCAGTTTGTATAAATCTCTCCAGGTAATTATGAAACCCGTCACCTCTTCATTTCTTGTAGCACAATAATATTCCATTACATTCATATACCACAACTTGTTTAGCCATTCCCCAATTGATGGGCACCCCTTTAGTTTCCAATTCTTTGCAACCACAAAAAGGGCTGCTAAAAGTATTTTTGTACATATGGGTCTTCTTCCCACTTCTATGATCTTTTTAGGATATAACCCTAGAAGTGGTATGGCTGGGTCAAAGGGTATGAAATTATTTATAATCCTTTGGGCATAATTCCAGATTGCTCTCCAGAATGGTTAGATAAGTTCATACCTCCACCAGCAATGTATTAGTGTTCCAATTTGTCCACATCCTCTCCAGCATTTGCCACTTTCTTGTTTTGTCATCTTAGCCAATCTGACTGGAGGTATGTGGTATCTCAGAGTTGTCTGGATTTGCATTTCTCTAATTAATAGTGATTTAGAGCATTTCTTCATATGCTTATAGATATCTTTAATTTCTTTCTCTGAAAACTGCCTGTTCATATCCTTTGACCACTTATCAATTGGGGAATGACTTGTGTTCATATAGATTTGGCTCAATTCTCTATAAATTTTAGAGATGAGTCCTTTATCAGTGACACAAGTTGTAAAAATTCTTTCCCAATTTCCCACCTCCCTCTTGATCTTGGTTGCATTGGCTTTGTTTGTACAGAAGCTTTTCAATTTAATGTAATCAAAATTATCCATTTTGCATTTTATAATGCTCTCTAATTCTTGTTTGGTCCTAAAGTCTTCCCCTCTCCACAGATATATCAGGTAAACTATTCCTTGCTTTCCCAAATTTCTTCCAGTATCATCCTTTACACCTAGATCATGCACCCATTTGCACTTGATTTTGGTATATGGTGTTAGATAATGGTCTATACCCAGTTTCTGCCATACTGTATTCCAGTTTTCCCAGCAGTTTTTGTCAAACAGTGCATTCTTATCCCAAAAACTGGGGTCTTTGGGTTTATCGAACACTAGATTGCTATATTCATTAACTGCTGGAATAGACACTGTTTTTAAAGCACTGATCTCACTTATAGGCATATACATGAGTCAGATAATAGATAAAACCAAAGACTCAATCTACATCCAATATATTTATAGCAACATTTCTCTGGTAGCAAAGAGCAATAAACAATTTTGATGATCATTAGCTGGGAGATGGCTGAACCCTTTGTGGTATATGAATTTGATAAAATGTTAATTTGGTCACATGAAATGATGAATACAAAAATGAGGATAAATATGTAAGACATATATAAGCTAACAGAATTAAATAAGCAGAACTAGGAAGACCCAATGATGGCAAATACGTAAACGAAAAGATGAAAAATCAATATAATCAAATGATATGAAATTATAATGCCCTAGCTTGGCTCAGAATTAGAAAGCACTTATTTCCCTCATTTGCAGAAGGTTAGATATTAGTATAGCAAAATTCATACAATAATGTTCTCAGTTGAATTGTTTGCTAGATCTACTCAACTCCCTCCTTTTTCTCCATGTCTCTCCCTTCTTCCTTTTCTCTTTCTGCCTCCTTTCTTCCTTTTTTCTCCATTCTGGAAGAGAGTGGAGGATGATATATTAACAGATAAATGTGATAAGAAAACAAAATATACCAATAAGCTTTTTTTAAAAGTATGGACAGATGTTTTTGACTGACAGGATGTTCATGGTTAGAGAAAGGAAGGAATCAAAAATAGCACAGGACACAGAAATATACTTGGTCCAGAATGTGGTGAGAAAATAAGCTGAAATAGGAAAGTCAAGAAAGGGGCTTGGTTTTAAACATGTGGAACTTGAAGAGGTGGTAGAAATTCTAGGTGGCTATATCCAGCAGTCAGTTGTAAGTGAAAATCTAGAAAAGTGGTTAGAGATGGAGAAGTGTTGTGCTCTACATGGAGGTGTTAACTGAAGCCATTCCAGCACATGAGATAACAGTGGGAGATGGTATGGAGGAAGAAAATAAGAAAGTAAAAAATAAAACTATGGCGATGACCAACAAGGAAGGGGCAAGCAAATGAATAAAAGAATGTGAAGGAGACAGAGAAGGGGAATTCACAGAAGTAGAAAGATAACCAAGGTAATACAGTGCCATGGAAGATGAGACAAGAGAATGTTTCAAGAAGAAGGGTAAGTACTATGAAAAGGAAATTGCTTTTGATAAGTAGGAGATCATTGGTCTTATTTCAAGTAATAGTTTTTATAATTTTGAGTGTAATGGTCAGATAGAAAGGGCTTGAAGAGTGAAGAGTAACAGACACAATGAGTATAGATTATTCAGGGGTGGCAAAAGGAGTGAGAAAAAAGTTTAGCTACTCAGAATAAAAAGTTGAAATTCCAAGTTTGGATCTTGGCAAGATATATATGTAGCAGACATGAGGCACACATATTAAAATATTCCTTGATTATGGGGCAGCTAGGTGATGCAGTGAATAAGAGTGCCGGCCTTGGAGTTGGGATGATCCGAGATCGAATCCGGCCTCAGAAAATGAGCACCCACACATAAATAATGACTGGCCGTGTAACCTTGAGCAAGTTACTTAACCCCAATTGCTTAAAAAAAGATTCTTGATTCTGAGTCATGATTTTATAAAGAATATTTGTCTTTCTAAGAATTTTTAACATATATTTTTGATAAATACTTTCCAATCACTTATAAAAATTTTAACATTCATTTAAAAAAACATAAATTTCAAAATCTCTCCCTTCTCCCCTCCCACACCCTTTTGAAAGGCAAACAATAAGGTATCAGTTATCCATGTGAATTCATGCAAAATATATTACCATATTAATACAAGGCATACATCTTTATAATCTTGCCATGGGTCAAAGCTAAAATCAGTGTGCAAGCATATCTGAACTCACAGATGGAGGGACATATGGACTGATTAAAGCAAAGGAGGGAAGAAGGCAAAAAATAAGGTAGTACTTGATGATTGGAAGTGTCCACACCAATTATTTCACTCAAGGTCTGATTCCCCTGGCAATATGCCTATATGTTAACTCTGATCTTCTCATTAAACTTCTTGCAACATGGAATAGTGGAAAGAACATTACATTTGAAAACTAAGAACCTTATTGCAAATCCCAAATGACCCTTACTTCATATTTAACTTTATACTTACAAATAAATCTCTCTGAGCAACAGTTTTCTTAACCTTAAAACTCAGGAGTTTGACTAGATGACTTCTCATTTTCTTTTCAACTCTGGTTCTATGATTTCTTATGTTCCTTGTAGACCATTTTTTTCTGAAAAATTATGATGCATCCGTATTCCTATTAATGTTCCACAGAAAACCCTTGGACTTAGTATTCTCAAAGCATTGTTTGCCTAGAAATGACTTAGTAAATGTGTGTTAGATAAGGACAATTTAGGTACATGTACTATTTCAAATTTGCACCAGACTGAGGCAAAAGTTTGATTTACAGACCTGAGAAATCATATCTCCACTGCCTCCTTTTATTTTATTGAATTATGTCACTCCCACAAAGTAGGAGCTTTATTTCAAATGAGCTTGATTTGAGTTCTGTCTTTGATTCTAGCCTGGGCTTGAAAACCATCAGAAATCTGAACTACCATATAAGCTGTCAAGTAATACACTACTAAACAAGTTTGTAGAAATTATATCAAGAAAACTAGCACAAATATTTGAAGTTTAGCAGGGTGAATATGACAACTCTATGACATCAAGTCCTCAACCAACTTGACAAACTTACACAAGTGTCAGACTTGGACTTTCTAAAGACAGACTTCACATGCACAGTGATCAGTCAGGCTTAACATGAAATAACCAGGGTGTTTCCTTGGCACTGAAATCATAGCATTATAGAATGAGATATAGAAGAAGGTGTAAAGATAACCTATTCCAATAACCTTATTTTATACAACTTGGAGCTGGTGCTTAGGGAGGTTGTGACTTGATCAAGGTCACACAGCTTGGTATGGGCTGAGGCAATATCAAAATCCATGTTTTCCTGAAATGTAGTCTATATATCTATATCTATATATCTATATCTATATATCTGTATATCTCTATCTCTATCTCTATCTATCTATCTATCTATCTATCTATCTATCTATCTATATTTTTTTTTTGCTTTTTGCAGGGCAATTTGGGTTAAGTAAGTTGCCCAAGGTCACATGGCTAGGTGTGTGTGTGTGTGTGTGTGTGTGTGTGTGTGTGTGTGTGTGTGTTAAGTGTCTGAGGCCAAATCCGAACTCAGGTCCTTCTGACTTCAGGGCTGGCGCTCTACTCACTGTGCCACCTAGCTGCCCCTATGAAGTCTATATTAATGAAGGAAGCACTATGTGGTGCTAAATTTTCTAGCCTCTGCTCTCCCTGATTCTATTTCATTCTTTTCATGTGTCTCATCAATATCCTAGGAAAACTCAGCCCTGGGGCTTTCATCTCTCATTGTGGAGTCTTTCTGTGGACATCCCCTTCCCTCCCATGTCCCTTTGAAAGGAAAGCAATATTGTATCAATTATACATACGAAGTCATGCAAGATATATTTCAAAATTAACACAAGGCATACATCTTCATAAACTTGCCACAGGTCAAAACTGGAATCGGTGTGCAAACATATCTGAACTCACAGATGGAGACACATATGGACTGATTAGAGCAAAGGAGGGAAGAAGGCAAGAAATAACATAGTATTTGATACTTGGAAAAGTGTCCACATGAATTCTTTCCCTCAAGGACTGATCCCCTGGTGAGATGTCTGCATTTCAACTCTGATCTTCTCATTTTGGCTGTAGCCAAGAGGATCACTGTTGCCTTGACTTTCTCAGGATTCTACCTCTTTTTTGAATGTGATTTCCTTGAGGACAGCAGTCAAGGTTTTCTCTTTATTTATATACCCCACACTTAAGACAGTTGATATTTTAAGTAAGTGTTTTAAAATTGTGTTCTCTCTTTCTCTCTCCCCTCCCCCTCCTTTTACTTTTCCCTCATTAGCACCTCAATATCATTCCATACATTGACCCAATTAGGGACTATTTGTAAGAAAGTACTTAATATAACAAATTCCTTATTGTGACACATGCTTAAATAGGGGGAACCCTAGGGGAAATTGTGAAGTAGGAAAATATTTTCTGCTGTTGCTCCATTCTTAAAACTTTCTAAGACTTTTCCCGGGAGGAGCCCAAAGCTCTGTCTCAGTTCCTATTCTTTCTCCTATTTCTCTTCTCTCTATATACTATTTTGTTTAATGATCTCATAAGCTCCCAAAGATTTAATTGTTATCTCTATGTCCACGATACTCCAATTTATGTACCAATCCTTAACCTCTCTTCTGACCTCTATTCTTACTTTTCCAACTATTTACTAAACATCTACATGTGGCTATCCACTTAAGGTATAAATTTGAACTTGTTCAAAACTGAACTCATTTTCCCTGGAACCTTTCTTTTTAAGTTCTCTATTTCTGTTGAGGGAATAATCATCCTCAGGCTCTAGATTAGATGTCATCCTCAACATTTCTCTTTCCACTTTCATATACGATCTTTTCCCAAGGCTTGTCAATTCTCTCTAAACTCTTCTCTCCTTTGACACTACCACTACTCTGGTATAGACTGTTATCACCTCATACCTGGATTATTTCATTTACCTGTTGGTCTCTCTGCCTTAATTCTCTTCCCATTCCAGTCTATCCTCCACTGAGCTGTAAAGTTGATCTTCCTAAAGACCAAGTTTGATCATATTATCCACCTCTATGCAATATACTCCAATGGTTTCCTATCACCAGCTATAAAACCCTCTGTTTTTCTTTTAAAGTCCTCAATAAACTCACCTCTTCTTAATTGTCTAGTTTTGTTACACCTTACTCCTCTCCACATACCCTAAGGACCAGTGATGACTTCCTAGGTATTAATCACTAAAAATACTACATTTCTTTGTCTATGTTCCTTTTGTGTAATACCTGCTCTTTCTGCTTCTTGGCTTCCTTCATTTAAGAGGTTTAATCTTATCTTTTTCAAGACAGCTTTCCAGATCCCCCTTAAAGCCACAGATTTGCCCTCAGAAAGTATCTACAATTTATACTGTATCTATTTTGTCTATAATTGTTTGCATGTTGCCTCCCCCATTAGATTGTGACCACCTTGAGAGTATAAATTATGTGTGTTTATCTTTATGCATGTGTGTATAAATATACATACATATGCATATGTGTATACATGTATTTCTAGTGCTTAGAACATTGCCTGGTACACAATAAGCACTTAATAAATACTTCAGACAAGTCATCTCCTAGTCAAATGACAGCAATGACTAAAATACATAATATCACATCAATAGGCTAGGTATATACCTAAGCTCTAAGTATAAATGGTCCCATATACACACAATATACACAATATCAAAGAGATAGTAGAAAAAAAAGAAGTATATGTACATCATTTGGGGGAATTTTAGAAAAATCGCACATTCATGTAATGGATTGGAAATATAATCATAAAAATAATGAACATGAAAAATAGATATAATCATTGGAAATTTTGTGAATTGATACACATATCTAGGTGGTACATTAGGGAATGGTTTAGACAAAGGAAGACATGAGTTTAAAACTGGCCTCATATGTTTATTAGCTATATGAACCTAGACAAGTCACTTAACCTCTCTCATTCTTAGTTTCCTCAACTATAAGATAAGGATCATAATAGGACCTACCTCACAGAACTGTAGTGAGTATCAGATAAGATAATATAAAACAGAAGATACAAGATTATGTGGGCATTGAGGGACCAAGTCACAAATTATCTGGAGTGAAAAATTCCAAAGATATTAAAAATAATCTCTGAATTTATTAATATCTGATAAAGGTGGAAAGGTTAATATCAAAATAATGGCATAAGTTCATAAATCTAGAGGTGTAAATGACCACTGAGGTTATCTAGGTACAAACCCTTCATTTCAAGGAACTAAGGCCCAGGAAGGGGAAACTCCTTCATTAAAGTCACAAACATAGTGAAGGAAGTTACAAAAATAGTAAGACAGAAAGCAGATTTGAAACAGGGCTCTTTTATATGCCTACTTTTCAACCTGTATAAAATTTATATTATATATATATGTATATATATATATACACACACACATACATACATACACACAAACATACACACACACACACACACACACACACACATATATATACATACATACATTAGAGGGCCACCCAATAAAGATATTAAGAGAGAACATTCAGGATTCCACAACTGATAATTCAGAGTGGATACACAAATCTTCACCATCACTCAATGAGCTGAATAGTATAGAGAATATGTGGCCCCATTGTGTTTATTTTTTGTTGATTATAAAGATGGGGATAGGGACAAGACATGTAAATGCATTAATAAAAATGAATTACTCCCTCTACTGCTTCAGATTTCCATCTTTTATGCAAATGATGGTTTTAGGGATTTATATAGAGCATTGAAAGATCAATTATTTGGAAAGAGAATAAAACAGTATATGTCAGACTCAGGACTTGAATCCAGGTAGTTCCTTCAGACTTAGAAACTGGCTTTCTCTCCATTATGCCATTTGTTAATTATTAAGACCAATCAGCAACACCACCAACAGAACATTTGATTAGTCAAGAAAACATGCCATACAGGGTTCCAACATGGTTTTACTAATTATTATTTACAATTCTTCAGGATTCTTTGAGAGACACAAGAACAGAGGTAACTCTATTTCATGATCTTCTGAACATCAACATTAGGTCGTGTATGGGGATATATGCTCAGCACAAGCCTTTACAAGTGTTATGACCAAAAAAGCAGTGCAGAGCCCAAGATAAGAATAGAATAAAATTCATCCAGTACTTTAGATGACCATATTTGTGGATAATATTTGAGTGTAATAAATAAGCATAATCAAGAAAAAATGAAGCCATACAGAGGCCATGAACACAAATATATGCCTCTTCAGGTCACCTCTTTTGTGTGGGTGTTTTTGTTGGGTGTTTTGTTGTTTTTTTTTTTTTTTTTGTTTTTTGTTTTGTTGGTTTGGTTTTGTTTTGTTTTGGTTTTTTTTGTTGTTTTGTTTTTTTTTGTTGTTGGTTTTTGTTTTTTTTGTAATTTGTTTCCACACACACACACACACACACACACACACACACACACAGAGTTTCTGTTAATAATGATGATCCCTTCCCAATATTATTTGTTTTAATTACCTACCCCATATCATTGCTTGTTTTGCTGTTAAGTATGATGTATTTCCACACCCAACTATTTGAACCTCCCTTGTCCATTTTTTATTCTAGTGGGGTTCATCTGATCATCATTCTACTACAACCCCTTCTTCCTGTTTCTAAATTTTACTTCCACTACAATTATGAGAAATAGTACATTCTTGCTCCTTCTTCCTTCTTCTACATTAGTATATTGCTTTTATCCTACCTTTTCTTCCTCCTTTTCAACATTTCTTAAGAGAGTTAAGTTAGAAAAGGAAGGATCAACAGAATGGATTAAACAAAACCAATTGATTACTTCTAATTGATTAAAAGGTCATCTTATGTTT